>UESW01003942.1:1017863-1181421 GCA_900491605.1 Calamus simplicifolius | reverse complement strand
GAATCATGACACTGAATTCAAGAAAGGCAACAACCTATATCATTCAAGTCCAAACTTTAATACAATCCATAACTAAAGATTTGGGCTACAAGCCCTACACGCAAACATACTGGGGTTACATCAACATATGAATCCACTTTATTTTAAATAGAAGCTCCAACGACCTTATGGTTCCTTCTTCAATCATGAGGCTCTGAAAAACATTGTAAGATTTATATAAGCTCACACTCAATAAGTAAGCCTATAATAATGATATAAAATAGTCATATATCATCTTATCTCTCAAGATATTATCAAGTCATAATTTTCATAGAAACTCCAATTTAATTAACATGCTATCATAATTATGCATATCATTAAGTCAAAATCATGGAAGCTTATAAATAATAACAGAATATGCATTGTAAACAAATCCACTGTTTATATTTAATCATTGTTATATTATATCATATGTGTCTCACGGCCCTGCAATGCCTCCATCAATCAGCACACATCCTCTAGATTTGCGTGGCTCCACATGCCATATCAATCAGCACACATCCTCTAGATGTGTGTGGCCTCCACATGCCATATCAAAGGAGAACCGCGGCGACACATATAAATATAATTCAAATCATTTTACACATGCATATCACATATATGCGTCATCATAAGCAAAATTTTCTCTCATAACATAAACAGTGGTTTGTCATTTTTAACCATTGCATATAATCAATTCACTTTGCAAATATATCAACTATTATAGAAATTGCAATTAGATACACTGTTTACAGCTTACTAATTTTCAAAATAATCAATAAAACTCTATTTCATAAATATGCATAAAACTATAAATACAACCATTTATAATTATGAAATTATTATATTTGGCTTACTTACCTCAATACGTAAATCCAAGGTGATAAATCAGCTACATGGACCACTGGGCACCTACAGCATTATTTTTTCATAATTAGATCTCTAAATCTGAATATAAAAGACTCCTACAACTCTACCCCAACTAATCCACGGCCCGACTTTGGGCTTGAATATCTCCTAATAAAAGCATCCAAATGGAGAAATAAAATTACCCCAAGAAACTAGAATTCATCCTGAATCTGGCTATAATTTTATTTTCATTTTTCGGCCTAATATAGGGCCCAAAACCCCGCCCAAAGAGGGCTCAAGGAACGGCCCAATACCAAAGGATGGCAGCCCAGCCGGCCCACTGTGTTATCATCCTCCCAGATCCCCTGTTTCAACCGAAACAGGGGCTCTGCTGATCCGACGGCTAGGGCTGCCACCGGCCAATCAGAGGCAGCCCGATCGTCGTCGGTCGGACCGAGGCCGGCCGCCGCCGCGGCGGCCACCCCCCCTTCTCTCTCTCTCTCTCCCCCTCTCTCTTTTCTTCTCTTCCGCTCCGTGGATTTTACTGTGCGGCGACTTGCCCGGCTAATTGAGGGCAGTCCGGCCACTGTTGGCCGGACCGGTGCCGGCCGCCGCCGCGGCCAACCACCTCCCTCCTTCCTCTCTCTTCAATTTCATTCTCTCTCTCTCTATTTCTCTCCATCTCTCTTTTCTCTTCCTACTCCCGTGTGGATTTTACTGTGCCGGCGACTCGCCCGGCTAATTGAGGGCAGTCCGATCACTATTGGCCAGACCGGAGCCGGCCAGCCGCCTCCCTCCTTCCTCTCTCTTCAATTTCATTCTCTCTCTCTCTTTCTCTCATTCGTCTCCCGCACAGCTGTTACTGTGCCGGCGGCTTACCCGGCTAATTGAGGGTAGTCTGGCCACTATTGGCCGACCGGAGCCGGCCGCCGCCGCTGCCAACTGCCTCCCTCCTTCCTCTCTCTTCAATTTCTCCCTCACACTCCCCTTCTCTCTCTCTATCAGCCATGGCCTGTTACGGCACCAGCGGCACGGTCGGCCTGTTGGCCGGCCGGATCTCCCCCCTATCTCTCTTCCTTTCTCTCTCACGCTCTCTCCCTCTCAATCTAGCATGGACAGGGAAGGATTACCTGAGGAAGACGTCTGCCAGGATAAAGGAGAGTCACCCTCTATCACCCTTTAAACCCACGCTTCGGTGGAACTCAATAGACACACGACGACTTGGGCATCCAATCGATAAGTCGGGGACCTAAACGTCAGAATAAACTCTAGGTGCCAGATGTCCTTAAATAAATGCTAGGGGGTTACATGTTTGAAGTGGAAGCGTTCTGAAGTGAGAGATGCTGGCTTGGAAGTGCGCTCAATATGTTATCCAGATCATATGCTGGCTGCAAACGCCTGCTAACATCAAGCAGAAAATGGGGGAAAAAATAGAGAGATTACCGCATATGAAGTAAAGCTGCATGCCCTCATCTATCTGGCTTAAGTCAGCCAAAGTCCAAGGATCCTCATCTGCCTCTAATAATTTGATTGAATCTTCTAATAATTTAATGTGATGGTCATCACCCCACCGACAATGAAATGAAATGTCTTTACAATCTCAGGAAAAACATGCTGCCATAACATGTACTTGTAGGATAACACGTAGAAGGAACTAGAAAGACCTGTTAACTGAAACCTTGTACATCACAAAGCATACAGATTTTCATTACATGACCGGAACAAACAGCCAAGTAAAGCATTAAAAAAATATTTGATACTGATCATTCCACTTTAAAAATGCCTTATCTGTAATATGAAACAAACCTTCAAATGTTCCTGTAACAAGTAGCAAACCAAAAAACAAAATGCCTTACCTGTAATTTGAAACAAACCTTCAACATGATCCTATAACTGAAAGCATAATAGGGACATAGATTGAGTTGGCTCGGATAGACATTATCAGCTTTATTTCCTGATGGTTATAATTTGCATGCATCCGAGTCAAAAAATGCTATGATTCTGCCTAACATCATGGCCTTTGGCTTAGATAGGGTGTCAAACATATGATTCACAACGGTTTGCATTTACAAATGCCCTCCAAGTCATGATATCACAGCACAAACATTGAGTGTCACAACCAATAATAAGTCCCTATCATCATTGCCGAATCGAATTGAGTAGGCTCAAAACTAATCACAACCCACACAAGGCAACATTGGCAGTATGGTATCGGTTGCCCCCGATACATGGCAACATTGGCAACCTGCATATAGAATTTGCATCAAATTATATAGATGAAAGGATTAAGTTATCATATGAAAATATTTAAAACCATAACAATGACATACGAGTGCAAACAACAAGTTAAAGTTTTCACATCATAAAATGGCAAAGAGCAAACCCAATAAGAATTCCAGAAATGAAAAGAAAGTTTTCATATAGGACCATTGACATAGTCCTCATTCCACTCCCAATTCTCATTAATTGGTGAAACTTGCTGCACTATCTGCATTCTCGCTGGAGGGTCGCTTGGCATGTCATCGAGCATTTCCCAAACTTCAGCTGAACGGCATCATTCAAGAAAAGCGGCTTGGGCTTTATGCCATGTATTGTACCTTTTGTGTTCATTGTTAGGAAAGTCATCGACTAATGCCTTGCAATCATTCCACTCCCTAACGATTCCTCTTTTACGTCCAGCGAATATAATATAGAACGGCATTATGAGGACAAGCAGCAAAGAGAACTAATTCTATTCTTCGCTAAGACCTCTGTTCCTTGTGGATGATCCTGCAAAGAATATAACGATCAAAAAATATCATATCTAGCATGCAATTATCGAAATATTAAGAAAATAACGAGTTTTCGAAATAATCGTACTTCTAGATGAAAATTGTTGCCACATTGCGTTAGCAATACAATCCCTCTTAACCTCACCCTTCCTTGATTCATCTTGACTAATGGGGTTAAAACTTAATTGCTCACCATCATCCGGAGATTCATCGATATCATTGGCATTAAAATACTTATCGTTGCCTTAAGTTCGTTGGATAAAGTTATGAATGATACAGCAAGCCAAAATGATTTTTTTTTGAACTTCGAACAAGTAAGGCAGTGGCGATCAAAGAATCTTGAATCATTTCTTCAGATTCCCAAAAGCCTTTTCCATGCAATTATGCACTTGTGCGTGCCGATGGTTGTAAAGATCCTTATGGTTCTCATAATTTTGTCGACCAGAAGCGGATATATGAAAGGTACTAAGATGATACCTAGTACCCCGATAGGGTGCCCAAAATTGATCTGTATTCGCGTACCCCGAGTTGACCAAGTAAAACTTTCCTGCAAAAATTGATACTAAGCACACATAAACAAACATAAAACTTTTTGGCAACATAGTTATTATTTCAAAATCTTACCTTCAGGGACTGTAAATCCTTCATAGTCACAGCACCATCTCAAAACTCTCATGTCCATTGCCGATCCTTTCCAACCAATGCACACAAACATAAACATATAGTCAAAAGATACATCAGCCATGACATTCTGAGATATAGTATTCTTTCGATTGCAAAAATGAGGTTGATCCTCCTTCGGTAGAATAACCTCTATATGTGTGCCATCTATGGCACCAATTGCATCCTACAGTCAAAAAAAATGTTTCAGCAAAGCTTATGAAATCTAATTGATGCAACATGTCATGGAGAATGCTCAACAGTTACCTTGAAGAATGGATAGAAACATCGATTATCTCTTATCTTCGGATGAACCGATGAATCATTTGATGGGAGTTGAATGAACTCATCCTGCAAAAGCAATACAACATCCATAACCTTATGGAAGTACCTACTTATCATTTCTCCGGAGTACTGGTAGGTCTTCTGAATAATCCTATTTGATTGACCATAACCTAGACATGACAAAAAGATTGTCAGTTGCTCATCAATTTCCACCGTTTGACCCCATTTTAGCGACCCAATGCAAACAACTTTGTCTTTAAGAATTCAAAACATCTTTGTGTTCATTCTCAAGTACCGGTAGCAACGGTCAAATGGCCATTCAATATGTCTCGAATAATGTTTGCACCATTGAATTATCGAGTATGGCATGGAACCCTTTGTGGACACGAAGTCTCTTCATCCATTTCCATTAACTCATTCAATAATTCGATCATAATGCCATCATCAAGCAACATGCCATTCAAAGTTTGCATTAACAAATCAAATTGATGACTTGCCATATCAATTGCAAAAGACACCAGCTATTAAACAAGGAACACTGGCACAAGAATACATTGGTACATTAAATTGCAAAAATGAAAACAACTATCACTGGCACAAGAACACATTGCTACATTGAACATTAAATAAAACAAGTCCATGATATTAGAATTACACCTAACATATCAAGACAAATGTTTCATCGAACTAACCAAGCAAATAACATCATTACATATCCCAAAAATGGGTTAACAACAAGATCAAATACCACGATGTTATTCAAGTGATAATTGACAAAACTTTTCATTTGCTCTGCGTCTAACATCATGAATAATTGATGAGTCTCGAAGGATTGACACAGATGTTAGACATAACTGTAAAGTCATCCATCGCTAAATGTAAGCAAAAAAGCTTCAGCATGCACTTATCCATACCACACGAAGCTTTCTTTTCTGCCTTCTCTAGTGTGACAGCCAACATTTTTCTCAACAGTTGTATGGCTTATTCCGAGAACTCCAAATGTTGGGTGGATTGCCGCCTCAAATCCTCTAATATTTCGAACTTGTCTATCCCTCCAAATCATCTACGTCGTTGTGTTGTGGGCGTAATATCCTGATGCAACCTCTTGCCTTGAAAGGATGCTGCACCATCAGAGGCCGATTCACTATGATTAACAGCAAGGTTGTCATATTGATATTGTGGGATTGGTAAAGGTCCAATATCATCCATGCCATGTCTAAGGGAAGCGACAGGATCATCGGACTCTCCTCCTCCCTTAAGATCTACATAGATCGCCTCATTGTCAGTCTCATTATATAAATTCGGTTCATTGAAATAGCAGTCATCTAAATGAGTAAACAAAAGAGGGGCAGGAGTCCTAAAATTTGGAACGTCTGATGATTCGAGTGCTGGAATTGCTTGCAGAGGCGTTGCATCAATGCGTGTCGCAGCCCCTGCACCAGTAGCAACTTGATTTCCATACCAAATGAGCATATTCTCATATGATGCAAAAGGCTTGTTCCTACAGTGTATCAGTTCCCTATTGACCTAGTATACACCCAAATATGAAATTAGCTTAATTTATTTAAATTTAATGCAATTCTAAGAAACATTGACTGATTTGCTTACCGAGATCACACTGTCTCACTGTTCATCAGTATTGGCAGGGATTTGTCTCTCTGAATCCCAACCCCAACCAGACAAAGTCGCCAAGTAATGATATCGACGAAAAATTTGTCTCAAATTCTTTATTGTATTTTGCATATTTTGAATGATGTACTTGGTTTTAGCCTCCAAATTGAACTGTTCAAGAACCCTAAGGAGAGCAGGCTTGGAAAATGTATTTTCGAATGTAGCACCCCTAAGAAACTCCTCCTTCAACAATCTTGACAAGATTTTATCCTCTTCATCGGTCCAGTTAGTGACCCTAGCACGAGATGATCCTGTTTTATCGCTCTTCGAAGTACTAGCCATGGTTCTTCTTTTGTGGGCCTAATTATTTGATGAGATACAAGAAAAGAAAAATAATCATGATAATGGTTTAACCTAGCATATGACAAGTGCATAAACAATATAATACTTTTGAATAATATGTGATTGATAGGCCATAGAAACCTTCCCGATATTTGGATGTCGCGGTACACTACAAGAAAATACTGAAATAGCAACGCAAATTTAGCGACGCAATGATGCGTCGCTAAATTGCGATCACTTTGTGATGCCTCATGACAACAAAACATTGCGACGCAATTAGCGACGCATTAGCGACTCAATAAACCAAAAAATAAAAAATATTTTTTTTTTATTTAGTGACACAAATAATGCATCGCAATATTTTAAATTAATTTTTATAAAATATAAATATGGGAAAAAAAATATTGCGATGCAACTCAGTGCATCGCAATGTTTTAAAAAAATTAATTATGTTAAATAGCGACGCATTAGCGATGCAATAAACTAAAAAATTAAAAAATTATTTTTAATTTAGATGCACCAATTGCATCGCAAATAATTTAAAAAAATTAATTTTTATAAAATATAATTATGAGAAAAAAATATTACAACGCAACTCAGTGCGTTGCAATGTTTTAAAAAAATTAAATATGTTAAATGCGACGCATTAGCAACGCAATAAACCAGCAAATTAAAAAAAATTATTTTTAATTTAGCGACGCACTAACTGCATCGTAATTATTTTAAATAAAATTAAATTTTATAAAATATAATTATGAAATAAAAAAATTGCGACGCAACCCTATGCATCGCAATATTTTAAAAAAAATTAATTATGTTAAATAGCGACGCATTAGCGACATAGTAAACCAGAAAATTAGAGAAATTATTTTTAATTTAGCGACACACTAGTTGCATCACAATTATTTTAAATAAAATCAATTTTTATAAAATATAATTATGAAATAAAAATTATGATGCAAACCTTTGCATCGCAATGTTTTTTAAAAAATTAATTATTTAAATAGCGACGTAACAGCGATGCAATAAAATAGTAAATTAATAAAAATAATTTTTATTTAGCGACGCAAGTATTGCATCGCAATATTTTTTTAAAAATAAATTTATAAAAATATAAAAGAATTATGAAATAAAAATGCTGAATATCTTTTTAATAATATATATATGTGTGTGTGTGTGTGTGTGTGTGTTAAACTCTAATCATATGAGAACTAGAGCGAGATAAGATACAAGAAGAACAAAGTTAAATGGCTAGCATCTAAAGAAAGACTTCATCCAAACAGATAAACAGGGGCCAAAAAGAACAAAGAACGATCCAAAACGGGGGGTAAAAAAAGCCCTAGAAGGTAGACAACAAACCTTTAGAAACTGCGTCTAAGACAAACTCCAAAACCCTAGTATAGCAACACGAACAAGATGAAACACGCTGACAACAGGAAAGATCTCTCTCTGTAAACCCTAGGAAAAGCTCATCGTCGCCCCCTTACGTGGATGAGATGGAAGTAGAGGGATCGGTTTCCCGAGAAACCCTAGTATTAGGCTTTTGGGGAACGAGGAAAGAAGCCTCCTCCACGGCGAGCTCTCGGCGTCTCTCCCCTCGCTATCTTCGCGACTCACGCTCCCGCCACCCTTTTAAAGTTTCCCAAAAGGGGCTACGAGCAGCCAAGCACCATCTAGAAGCGAAGCGGAAGGGCCGTGGCACGTGCCCGTGAAACTGTCTTGGTCTACTGGCTTCGATCGATCGCAACCATCGGATCATCGCCGATCGGATCGATCACAATGGTCCGAGATCGGTCATCACCGACCGGGATCGATCATGGCTTCGATCAATCACAACCGTCGGGTCAATGCCGATTGGATCAATCACGACGGTCTGAGATTGATCGTCACCGACCGGGATCGAACATGGCTTCGATCGATCGCAACCGTCAGATCGTCGCCGATCGGATCAATCGCGAAGGTCCGAGATCGATCGTCGTCGACCAGGATCGATCATGGCTTCGATCGATCGCAACCGTCAGATCATCGCCGATCGGATCGATCGCGACGGTCCGAGATCGATCGTCCCCGACCGGATCAATCATGGCATCGATCGATCACAACCGTCGGATCGTCGTCGATCGAATTGATTGCGACGGTCCGAGATCGGTCGTCACCGAACGGATCGAGCATGGCTTCGATTGATCGCAACCATCGGAATGTTGCCGATCGGATCGATCGCGACAGTCCGAGATCAGTCATCCTCGACCAGGATCGATAATGGCATCGATCGATCGCAACCATCGGATCATCGCCAATTGAATCGATCGCAACGGTCCAAGATCGATCGTCGCCGACCAGGATCGATCATGGCTTCGATCGATCGCAACTGTCGGATCGTCGCCGATCGGATCGATTGCGATGGTCCGAGATCGGTCGTCGCCGATCGGGATCGATCATGGCTTCGATCGATCGCAACCGTCGGATCGTCGCCGATCAGATCGATCAGATGGTCCAAAATCAGTCATCCCAGATCGGGATCGATCATGGCTTCGATCGATCGCAACCGTCGGATCGTCACCGATCGGATCGATCGCGATGGTCCGAGATCGGTCATCCCCGATCGGGATCGATCATGGCATCGATCGATAGCAACCGACGGTCGCCGATCGGATCGATTGCGATGGTCCGAGATTGGTCGTCGCCGACCGGATCGATAATGGCTTCGATCGATCGCAACCGTCGGATAGTCGCCGATCGGATCGATCGCGATGGTCCAAGATCGATCGTCGCCAACCGGGATCGATCATGGCTTCGATCGATCGCAATCGTCGAATCGTCGCCAATCGGATCGATCGCAATGGTCCGAGATCGATCATCGCCGACCGGGATCGATCATGGCTTCGATTGATCACCACCGTCGGGTCGACACCGATCGGATCGATTGCAACGGTCCGAGATCGGTCGTCGCCGACCGGGATCGATCATGGCTTCGATCGATCACAACCGTCGATCGTCGCCGATCGGATCGATTGCGACGGTCCGAGATCAATTGTTGCCGACCGGGATCAATTATGGCTTCGATTGATCGCAACCGTCGGATCGTCGCCGATAGGATCAATCGCGACGGTCCGAGATCGGTCATCACCGACCGAGATCGATCATGGCTTCGATCGATCGCAACCATCGGATCGATCGTGACGGTCCGAGATCGGTCGTCACCGACCGGGATCGATTATGGCTTCGATCGATCGCAACCGTCGGATTGTCATCGATCAGATCGATCGCGACGATCCAAGATCGATCGTCGCCGACCGGGATCGATCATGGCTTCGATTGATCGCAATCATCGGATCGTCGCCAATCGGATCGATCGCAACGGTCCAAGATCGGTCATCGCCGACTAGGATCAATCATGGCATCGATCGATCGCAACGTCGGATCATCGCCGATCGGATCGATCGCAATGGTCCGAGATCGGTCCATCACCGACCGGGATCGATCATGGCTTCGATCGATCGCAATGTGGATCGTCTGATCGGATCGATCGCAATGGTCTGAGATCGGTTGTCGCTGACCTGGATCGATCATGGCTTCGATCGATCGCAACCGTTAGATCGTCACTGATCGGATCAATCGCAACCGTTAGATCGTCACCGATCGGATCGATTGCGACGGTCCAATATCGGTTTCAACGACCGGGATCGATCATGGCATCTATCGATCGCAACCATCGGATCGTCGCCGATCGGATCGATCATGACGGTTCGAGATCGGTCGTCGCCGACGGGATCAATCATGGCTTCGATCGATCGCAACAGTCGGATCATCGCCGATCGGATCGATCGCGACGGTCCGAGATCGATCGTCACGATCGGAATTGATCATGGCTTCGATCGATCGAAACCGTCAGATCATCGCCAATCGGATTGATTGCAACGGTCCGAGATCAGTCGTCGCCGACCGGGATCGATCATGGCTTCGATCGATCACAACCGTCGGGTCGATGCTGATTGGATCGATTGCGACGGTCCAAGATCGGTCATCGCCGATCGGGATCGATCATGGCTTTGATCAATCGCAACCATCAGATCATCGCCGATCGGATCGATCGCGATGGTCCGAGATTGATCGTCGCCGACCGGGATCGATCATGGCTTCGATCGATCGCAACCATCGGATCATCGCCAATCGGATCGATCGCAATGGTCTGAGATCGGTCGTCACTGACCGAGATTGATCATGGCTTCGATCGATCGCAACCATCGGATCATCACCGATCGGATCGATCGTGACGGTCCAAGATCTATCGTCGCCGACCGGGATCGATCATGGCTTCGATTGATCGCAACCGTCGGATCGTCGCCAATCAGATCAATCGCAACGGTCCGAGATCTGTCGTTGCCGATCGGGATCGATCAATCTCAACCGTTAGATCGTCGCCGATCGGATCGATTGTGATGGTCCGAGATTGGTCGTCGCTGACCGGGATCGATCATGGCTTCGATCGATCGCAACCGTCGGATCATCGCCGATCGGATCGATCGCGATGGTCCGAGATCGATCGTCGCCGACCGGGATCGATCATGGCTTCGATCGATCGCAACCATCGGATCGTCGCCAATCGGATCGATCGCAACGGTCCGAGATCGGTCGTCGCCAACCGGGATCGATCATGGCTTCGATCGATCACAACCGTCGGGTCGATGCTGATCGGATCGATCGCGACGGTCCAAGATCGGTTATCACCGACCGGGATCGATCATGGCTTCGATCGATCGCAACCGTCGGATCGTCGCTGATCGGATCGATCGCGACGGTTTGAGATCGATCGTCGCCGACCTGGATCAATCATGGCTTCGATCTATCGCAACCGTCGGATCGTCACCAATTGGATCGATCGCAACGTCCGAGATCGGTCATCGCCGACCGGGATCGATCATAGCTTCGATCGATCGCAACCGTCGGATCGTCGCCGATCGGATCCATCGCGATGGTCCGAGATCTTTCCTCTTATTTCATTCTCTTTCAAAAACACAAATCTTTCCGTTTTCTCTCTTGTTACTCCCTCTTTCAAGAACACTAATCATCATCCTCCTCCTCCTTCAAGCCTCTTGAACCCTAACCTTAACGCTAATTACTCTTCGTTATTTTCAGTTCTGTCTTGTTTGCTGTTCATTCTCATGAAGAGCTATCATGGACGAAACAAACCGAAGAGGAAGCACAGCGAGAACCAAGACGATGATCCTCTCGCCCTCTGCCTCTCTCCTCCCAATTGCCGCAGCCTTACACTTCCAAACACCAGGTTCCCTTCCCTTCCGTCCCCTCCCCCACTGCCGCCGCCACTGCCGCCACAACCGCAACACCTCTCATCTCCTCCCTCTGCCCAGCAGCCACCTCTTATTCTCCCCCGCTTCACCTCCGGCCCCTCCGCCGCTGCCGCCCCCACCGCCGTTAGTGTCGCCAGTCCACTAGCTTCGCGCCCGTAGCAACCGCTCCCAAGGTCCCCGCCGTGCCGACAAATCCAATACCGTCGTTCCTCCTTTCTCGTGGGCAACCGACCGCCGCGCCACCATCCACTCCCTCGTCGACCTTCGCTCCCTAAACATCACAAAGATCAATGGCGAAGTTCAGTGCAGGCGCTGCGACGCTCGCCGGGTCATCAGATACAATCTTGCGACCAAGTTCGCCGAGGTGGCCGAGTTCATCGTGGCGACGAAGCAAGATATGCATGACCGCGCGCCGAACGCATGGATGAACCCGCAATATTTTTAAAAATACTAAAATTGCGACGCATATATTGCGTCGCAATGATTTTTAGAAGAAAAAAAATGCTGTAAAAAAATTTCAAAATAAAATATTTGCGATGCAGTATTTGTGTCGCAATTATTTTTAGAAATATAATTTTTATCAGTTATAATTATTTAAAAAATATTGCGACGCATTAGCGACGCATTTTTCCAGAAAATAAAAATAATTTTCATAGAGAAAACAAGTTTTAATATTGCGACGCAAATATTGCGACGCAAATATTGCGACGCAAATATTGTGTCGCAATATTAAATTAAAAAATAAAAGTAATAAAAAAATTTAAAAATAAAACATTGCGACGCAATATATGCGTCGCAATTATTTTTAGAAAATAAAATTTTTATCAAATATAATTATTTAAAAATATTGCGACGCATTAGCGACGCAATTTCCTAGAAAATAAAAATAGTTTTTCCAGAGAAAATAATTTTTAATATTGCGACGCATATATTGCGTCGCAATGTTTTTTAGAAAAATAAATGTAATAAAAATTTAAAAAAAATATTGCGACGCAATATATGCGTCGCAATTATTTTCAGAAAATATAATTTTTATCAGTTATAATTATTAAAAAAATATTGCGACGCATTAGCGATGCAATTTCCTAAAAAATAAAAATAGTTTTCCCGAAGAAAATAATTTTTAATATGCGATGCATATATTGCGTCACAATGTTTTTTAGAAAAATAAATGTAATAAAAAAATTTAAAAAAAATATTGCGACGTAATATATGCCTCGCAATTATTTTCAAAAAATATAATTTTTATCAGTTATAATTATTAAAAAAATATTGCGATGCATTAACGATGCAATTTCCTAGAAAATAAAAATATTTTTTCACCGGACATTGGCGCCAAATTAGCGACTCATTAGCGACGCAATTAGTTGCATCGCTAAGTTTTGCATAAAATAATAAAAAAGGCCAAATTAGCGATGGATTAGCGATGCGTTGTTGCGTCGCTAATCCATAATAACTTTTAAAAAAAATAGCGAGTAATTAGCACCGCAAATTTGCGTCGCTAATCACTACTATATAATCTCTGCCGAGCCGCCCCCCCCCCCCCCCGCGCTTCTCTTCATCTTCCTCTTCTTACCCTAACCACCGTCGTCCGCTCCTCCGGCTCCCCCCGTCCTCTCCCTCGGCGGCAGCTCCCTCCACTCTGGCGACGTTCCCTCTCGACCAAGGTAAGCCCCCCCTTCTCCTCAATTTTTTTTTTTTAAAAAAACTAGGTTCCGGCCATGACGACGGCCGTGGCCGTCTTCTCCGGCCACGGCCGCTGCCGTGGTCAGCCGTGGCCTGGCCACGGTGGCCAGGCCACCAAAAAAAATTTAACAGCTAGGGGGGGTTTTCCCCACCCCCCCTTGGTCTTCTCCGGCCACGGACACTGCCGCTGTCGTGGCCGACCGTGGCCTGGCCACGGTGGCCAGGCCACCAAACCAAAAAAAAATTAACAGCTAGGGGGGGGTTTCCCCACCCCCCTTCGTCTTCTCCGGCCACGGTCGCTGCCGTGGCCATCTTCTCCGGCCACGGTGGCCAGGCCACCAAAAAAAAAATTAACAGCCAGGGGGGGTTTTCCCTACCCCCCTTCGTCTTCTCCGGCCACGGCCGCTGCCGTGGCCAGCCGTGACCTGGCCACAGTGGCCAGGCCACAAAAAAAAAGTATAACGGGGGTGGGGGGTTTTCCCCACCCCCCCCCCTTCGTCTTCTCCGGCCACGGTCTCCGGCAGCGGCCGCTGCCGTGGCCTAGCCACGGTGGTCAGGCCATAAAAAAAAATTAACAGGGGGGGTTTTCCCCACCACACCCCCCTTCTTCTTCTTCGGCCACGGCCGTGGCCTGGCCACTGTGGCCAGGCCACCAAAAAAAATAAAAGGAGGGGTTTTCCCCACCCTGTTAATTTATGTCACACATAGTGATACTTGCTTCGATAGGACAAATTCAAATGGTCACACAATAGTATTACTATATATATATATATATATATATATATGAAGAATGATCACTCTAATAAATTAATTAATTTATGTCATTAGTCGTAGCTCTTTGGATAGACTGATTTAGCTCATCAATCATGACTCTTTAAATCAACTAATTTAGCTCATAAATCATAGCTATTTAGATCAATTAATTTAGCTTATCAGTTTTAACTTTTCAAGTAAGCTGATTCTAGACCATCAACCTTAGCTCTTTAGATCATCAATCAAAACTTTTAAATAGGTCGAGCTGAATTAGCTTAGCTATTTAGGTCAACTAATTTAGCTCATTAACCATAACTCTTTAGATTAGCTAATTTCAAAATAGCAGTCGTAGCTTTTCATTTCTTTATAGCTGTTTATGCAATAATATTTGTGCATTTGTAGTTATTTACAATTGTTATGTCTTGATTATTTACATTTTGCTTCAAATTGAATGATGCATTAAATTATGTAATGCTACAATGAAAGTCTTGTTGTAGTTTTATTTAATTTTCAGCAACAAATTAGTAGTTTCAATGATTTATATTTTAGTCTTCATAAACATTTATATTCGACATAATAATCTTTAGAAGTCAGTGACTATATATATAGAACACTATTCTATATATGTATAATTGACAAGAATTTATGAATAACAAGCATAAGTTCGATTGTCTTCGGATTTCCATATTATTAATCACAGCACTATAACCTTTAGACCCGTTTGAGAATTTGTAAGACTTAGTCTTGCAAATTCTCAAATTATCCTGGTGGACAGTTTGAGAATATTTTTTGCGATATGTTAGTCTGCTATTAATCATCGTTGGTTGAGATTGCGGTTTGTATTTGCTCATATGTTCTCCTAGTGTGGCATATATGCCACACATTTAGGAGAACATATGGGAAAATGCTGCTGAAATTTCAACGTAACCGATCGATGATAATTAATAGCAGAATAACATATCATAAAAAATATTCTTGAATGGGATAGGGCCTTACCTTTTAGACATGGAGTGAAGGTGAAATTAATTTAGGACACTTGAATGCTTGTGAAGTCTCATGATTGAACAGACCGCCTTGCAGCCCGACCCGAACTCAAGACCTAGCATTAGCCTGGCTTGAACCTGTGCCTCGGTCCTTACTAGCATGCCAAGGATCATAGCCGTGGCTCGGCCTTGCAGGGTAGGGACCTTAGTTGTGTAAAAGAAAATTGGTTAAGTTATAAATGATTTAAATAGTTGTTATTAACCTTAGTTGTGTAAAAGAAATAATTTAGTATATTAAGTAATGCTAATATAGTTTTATAATGTGGTTTCCTTTAATGGTTTACCAGAAATTGTATAAGTCGGTCAAAAATGAGCGGGCACTGCTGGACAATAAGTGACTTCCGGCATATGCAATGTTGTCTGGTTGGAGCACTGCTGGACGTCTGGCATGCCCCCATTGCATGTATGATTCGGATGCATTTACATTGCAGAAGAGTGGTAAGCAGTCATGGTTTGATAATCATAGGAAGTTCTTGCCTCCAAATCATCCTTACAGGCATAACTTGACCGCCTTTCGGAAGAACAAAGCAGTCACAAAATTCGTCGAACCGGTTAGGTTCGACACGGATATATTTGATACTATAGAGCATTTGGGGTTGAGGTATGCTTGGGAACCCGATGCAGATAGAATAAATGGCCGTATATGTAAAGAACATAACTGGAAGAAAAGGAGTATATTTTGGGATTTGCCGTATTGGAGCACAAATCTCATCCGGCACAACTTGGATGTTATGCATATCGAGAAAAATTTCTTTGATAACATATTTAACACGGTGCTAAACATCCCGGAAAAACCAAAGATACTGCAAAGTCAAGAGAAGAACTTAATCAGTATTGCAGAAGAGGTGATTTGAGAGGAGTGCCGACGGGACCTATCCTAAAGCCTGTTACACTCTTGACAGAAATTCACGAGAAGTTTTATGTAACTGGCTTAGAGGGTTAAAATTTCCAGATGGTTATGCCTCAAATATCGGTAGGTGTGTGGACATGCATAAGCTCAAGTTGTTCGGCATGAAGAGTCACGACTGCCATGTTTTCATGCAACGGTTATTGCCTATAGCTTTTCGTGAGTTGCTTCCGCAACATGTCTGGAAGGCATTGACGGAGCTCAGCTTGTTCTTCAAGGAGTTATCTGCCGCAGTCATTACTTCTGCATCCATGGCAAGGCTTGAGGAGAAATTTTAATTATTTTATGCAAGCTGGAGCGAATATTTCCTCCCAGTTTTTTTGACTCAATGGAGCATTTACCGGTTCACTTGCCATACGAAGCGAGCATAGCTGGTCCCGTGCAGTATCGCTGGATGTATCCTTTCGAGAGGTAAATATATACATCATTAAGACATGTTGACATTTCAAATATTATTTCATTGCGAGAAAATTGGTTAATTTTTGATCTCAACTTTACATATAGGTACCTTAAGAAGTTAAAAAATAATGTGCGTAATAAGGCAAGGGTTGAAGGTTCTATATGCAATGCACACTTGGTCGAAGAAGTTTCAGCTTTTGCCTCGCATTACTTTGAGGGTCACGTCCACACGAGGAGCCAAAATCTTGGTCGTAACGATGACGTATGTGTGGACGAAGGAGAACCTAATGACGGTAGAATATCAATTTTTAAAGGTATCGGCCGTTCATTTGGTGGGCAGAAGTCAAGAAATCTTAGCGATATGGAGTATAATGCAGCACATTATTACATCCTAATGAACTGTAGAGAAGTCGATCCATATATTGAGTAAGTGTATACTTCAATGCTTAATTGGAACTTCTAATTTAAATTACAATATACCACAATATTTAATTGCTAACATAAGTTTTAATCCTTATCATCCCATAAGGATGTATTGTGATAGACAACGACAGATGAATCCCGACATCAGTCAAGTTGCAATTGGGCAAAAGTTAGAAACGGAGTTCGCTTACTGGTTTTATGAATTTGTGAGTAGTATCACTCAATCAATTTCAATAATGGCTTTTATTTTTCGAATTGGTTGTGAATAGCTTATTAATTTATAGGTAAACGGTCCATGGTCCACAACCGACAATATTTTCATTAAATGTCTATCGCAATGGCCATTGAAGACCGTAACAACCTCTACTGGCTATTTTGTTAATGGGTACAAATTTCAGATTGAACGATTAGCAGCTTCAAGAGGCACGCAGAACTGGGGCGTGTGTGTTAAAGGAGAAAGTGTTGGAGCAAATATGCAGGATTATTACGGAAAGTTAGTAGAGGTGGTTGAAGTTGAAATATCGGTTGGCCTATGAAACGAACCGTATTGTTTCATTGCGATTGGTTCGATCCGACAGTTCCTGTGGGCAAAAGGGTTCATAACGACTACAATTTGGTTGAAGTGAACCATCGACGAAGATTGCAGAAATATGACCCATTCATCCTTGCATCCCAAGCTCAGCAAGTGTTTTACTACGGATATCCAAGTTTGCGCAACGACAAGCGAGATTGGTGGGCTGTTTCTAAAATCGTCCCACGTTCAACAATCGTATTAGAGGAGAGTTCATCAAGTCAATCAGCCGAGTGCCCTGCATTTCAAGAGGATGAGATGGAAATGCATGCAATTGAGGACGACACAAGGGCTCCTGAAACATCACTTAGAGATCCAAATGGTGATGTCCAAGAAATTGCGGATGCAAATGTTCGGTTTCCTTCCGATGATAATGAAACTGAATCGCAGTCCGATACGGCATCGGATGTTGAACCAACATTTCACGAAACAAATGACACCGATTAAACATAGAGGTTTTTTTAAATTCAACTTTATTTTATAAGTGTTAAATTTTTACATAGTCAATCATTAATCGTAATTTAATTGCATGAATCTTTAGTATTTTCAGTATGACGGGCAGAGGTAGATCTACGAAGTGAGCAGGGACGTAGCCCTGCTGCATCAGATCACATGAGCTTTGGAGATAGAGAGTTCGGATCTCCATACATCGCACAGCCTTCGGGTGATCCTGCATTGGTATTACCATCCAGCCGATCGGCACATACCTCCGAGAGTTCTTCCACCATCGGCCGCACCGTACTTCGACTGGATGCTCATGGGCTGTAAGTATATACTAATTAAAAATATATGTTTATGTTTTTAAGTCAATTACTTATAAACATTAATTTTTTTAACAGATTTATTGAGCAGCATCATGTATCCAGCCACATCAGCTCCGTATTTCAGAGGCGTGCAGATCCCAGTGGCTACGATTGGCGCCACGTATCTGCAGCCACGAGGAGTTTTATTTTTTTGAGTTTCAGGTAAACTTATTAAATACAATTTATCACTGATATAAATTTTTTAATCTTAATAAATTCTGAAACTAACTGTTTATTTTAATGCAGAAAAAGTTTACGTGGGACCCTGCCAGCCATGATGCCATTAGGGCAGCATGGGAGGCTCTTACGGGACGCCGATACTCCGACATGCTTCATCGTTGGAGGTCATCGGGTCAGCATCCTACGCATGTGCCAGAGGGTATTTGGCACGAGTGGCAGCAGGCCTGGCAGTCCGATGGCTGGCGCAGGAGGTCCACATCAGCCAGCACGAACCGCCGATCCGAGAGGGCGGTCCTGGCACGGGTCTCTCCCGCCATACTTCGGGCTCCATTTCGATTCAGGAGCACATACGCCGTATGGTAAGAAAACATAAATAATTTAATTACTAATTTAGTTATTTACAAATATTTGCATTAATATCAATTTTTTTATTGTTATAGTCTGAGCAGGAGGGCAGAGATCCTGGTGAGTTTCGTCTATTCAGGGCGACACATACCAGGAGGGACGGTTCCTGGTCGATACGCGATCACGGAGGTTGCGGTAAGAAATTAGCTTTATGTAGTATCTGTTTAATTTCTAAAATTTTATTTAGAGAATTTATTGATTCATTTATTGTTGATTTTATAATTCAAAGACACGAGTCGAGGAGCTTCGCTCCCAGGCATCGCAGGTCGACTCCACTGATGGGGAGACGCCCGTCGAACTCTCAGCAGAGGAGAGTCGATGTGTGTTTTTGAGGCTGTTGGTGCCCAGCCGCGAGACCGCAGGGTCTATGGTCTGGGCACTAGAGCTTCTGCATATTTTCCCCATCAGGCCTCCAGCTTGCGATATTCGGGTGATATTCCTGCCAAGCGTTTAGACGACATTCGGAGATATATTACGGAGGAGGTTCGGTAGGACGTTCGTCAGGAGTTTCGGCAGGAGTTCGAGCATGAGTTCGAGCAGCGTATGCGAGGCCATCAGCAGGAGCTTGCAGACGTGCGAGATCAGATGCGTCAGTTGCAGGATATGGTTAGCCGCCTATCGCAGGGTTCCCAGCCTCCACGTGATCGCACGAATTCTTGATGTATTTTTTTTACTTTTTATATTTTGTACATGAAAACTTCAAAATTTTAATATATTAATTATTTTTGGAAATTGAATGATTATTGTTTGGATCAATATGAGTGAAGAATGTTTCGATCAATATTTAAATGTAACGAAATTGTATTAACCATTTTAATTTTTAATATTTTATTTTTTTTAAAAAAATAATTAGCGACGCATTAACGACTGAAATTGTATCGCTAATATTTTTAAAATATTATTATTAAATATTACGACACAATGACCTGGAGTCGTAATATTTTTAAAAAAATTTAATTAGCGACGCATTAGTGACTCATATTGCGTCGCTAATATATCTAAAATATTATTATTAAATATTTCGATGCAATGACCTGCGTCGTAATATTTTAAAAAAAATTAATTAGCGACGCATTAGCGACTTAAATTGCGTCGCTACTATATCTAAAATATTATTATTAAATATTGCGATGCATTCAAGTGCGTCGCCATATTGCGACGCACTTGAATGCATCGTAATATTTAATAATAATATTAAATATTAAAAATTAGTTTTAAAATTAGCGATGTATTTATGATGTGTCGCAATATTGCGACGCATTGCTGCGTCGCAGAGAGTCGCTGTGAAGTGACGCAATTGCGATAAATTGAGACTGCAACGATCATCTGAGCGACACCGTCATTGCATCGCAATTGCATCGCAATAGCATGTTTAGCGATGCATTTGAGCGTCGCAATGTTTTTTTTTTCTCTTGTAGTGGTAGTCTCAACAACATGCTTATGAAAGTGGTAGCATTACATTTTTTTATTTTCTTATCTCTTTTAAAAGTGATATTATTGTACAGAATTTGAGTATTAAAAGTGTGTGTGTCTATATATGTATGTTATCTTGGAAAGCTAACCATTTCATCATGAAGCATTAAATTATGCACTTAAATCTATGCTTCACATGCCTTACATTAATTTCAAGAGCAAAGTTAAACCTAAACAAATATGTAACTGCGTGTGGGTGGACCACAACTTTTCCTGCTTAATATCCACGATCTTTATAGCTTCCACCTACACATGCAAGTTGGTCTACAGCAAACTCGTGCTCAAGTTTAGATCCACAGCAATGCAATACAGACCTATAAGCAAATAAAATTGTATCATGGAAAGAAGGAAAATAATGTTCATATAATGGGGTGGTGAAGAGGTCGGTGCAACTGAGGAAATGGTACCACATACTTTGAAGTTTAATTGAAATATTAATTGTGTTATGGAAAGTAAAGAAAAAGAAGTTGATGTAATGTGTTTTTTTTTTTCTTCTTTTTTTTTTTTTCTGGTTTCCCATTTGGGAGAAGTCCACTCTTTGCAACCGGATGGTAGAGAAAGAAGTAAAGAAACAGCGTCTATGGTCATTAACTATCAAGCGCTTTGATGATCAAGAGACCTAGACCGTAAACTCAACCAATTGGTGAAGATCCAATGAAGTAAAGAAAAGGAAGACTTTTTTGTTTTCTAACACCAAAACATCAAGCACCAAAAATTAAAATCGAAAAGAAAAAAATAGTAAATGAGAAAGAAGTAACGAAGATAAAAGGGAGGAAATAAGGGGGTTTAAGAAGATGAGAGGTTTAATCACCAGTGATGGCAAAGCCGACGAGGATATGGATAGAGATGGAGGAGATAGATGCCAAGAACCCTCGTTCGGGAGTAGAGATCGGAAGACGAGAGCAGGGTCGATGGCTGCTCGGACGGGAGCAGAGATCAGAAGATGGGAGCAGGAGCGACGGCCGCTCTGATGGGAGTAGAAATCGGGAGCTGAGATCGGAAGACGGAAGTAGGGGCAACGGCCACTCGGACGGGAGCATAGATCGAAAAGATGGGAGCAGAGATCGAAAGATGGGAGTAGGGGCGCGGCTGCTCGGATGGGAGTAGAGATCGGGAGCAGAGATTGGAAGACGGGAGCAGGGGCGATGGCCACTCGGATGAGAGGGAAAAGAATGAAGACTAGGATTAAAAATAATTTTTTTATATTGCCAAATATGCCCTTATGGGATAGCTGGGGGGATATGCTATATGCTGTTATTCCTGGGATCCCTAGGGAATAAGTTCAGGGGATAACCCATGGTTAAACATGGGCTATCCCCTCTAGTTAAACTTTTTCAAAACTATCCCCTCTAACCATGGGTTATCCCCTCTGGTTAAACTTTTTTAAAACTATCCCCTCTAGCTATTGCTTTTGAGGATAAGATGAAATATTTCGGGGATATCCCCCTTATCCCCAACATCAAACATAGCCTAAAGCTTACACTTATCTTGCGTGCGTTACACTCGCATGGATCTAATATTTTTCTGAAAGGAGAGCCCCACGATTTCATAAAACCATACTAGATTCTTTTTCATCCTTCTCATCAAATTTTGTCTCAACCCAGCACAAGATGATGCATAATAATAATAATAAAAATCTTAACAGTTTCACGAAACCATATATGCTAGATTCCTTTTCATCCTTATCAAATTTTGTCTCAGCACGGCACAAGATGTTGCATAATAATAAAAAAAAAACTTAAAGTTGCATTTGACTTTTAAAAATATCTTTTATTTCTATTTTTTACTTTTTGATATCTAAAAATATCATTAATTTTTATATTTTTAAGTTTTTCATCTCTATTTTTATTTTCTTCTTTATTTAAAATAAAAAAAATGAAAGCATCCTTAAACTACTGTTTTGAAGTTGCATTTTATATATATATATATATATATATATATATATATATATATATATATATATATATATATATATATATATATTTCATCATGAAATATATTTGTATAAATATTTTTAATTTTTAATGAAAATAAAAATATAAAATAAGATAGTTTTAAAGAATCAAACATATAATTCCTTTTCACTCTTTACTGTACTTTCATAAGTTTTACCTTGTAGCATTTTGCGTGCATGCGCGGATGTGAGTGTGGGAGAGAATTTCTTGGCAGCATTCAGGCCACTGGAAGTTGGTGGGTGGGAGGAGGGGAGGGGTGCTCTGCCATGAGAGAAGAGCTTGTGATCACATAGGTTTAGGAGACGTCATTTCACTTTTGCATTCTAATTACTCGAGTTTTCTAATAGTAACATTCCATCTTACGAAAAACCAGCAAATTAAAACACAGTCAACACACCAGTACATGATAGCATCGGGAAACAACAAATTTTTTTTTTTTTCCCGCAAAACTACTAATCACCTAGCTCTGCCGCTGCTATTCCACTCTCTCCTCCCCTTCCACCTTCTCCTCTCCACTGCCTGCAGCTTGTTTGGATGCTTCCTCCTCCTTAGCTCCACTCTTCCGCCCCTCCACAATTTCCTCTGCATTGGCATGAGTTTGTTTGGATGCTTCTTCCTCCTTGGCTTTCCTCATCACCTGGATCAAATTCTCAAGGCACGCGTCTGCATCCTCGTCCACAGACTTACGTATGAGGTTCTCCGCCACATCCGCTGGGGTAATCCTCACCTCCTCCATAAGCTCTCGGATGCTGTCGAACAGGGGGTGGGAGTCGACGTCCAAATAGTTCTTAGCCAACACCTTGAATGCCTCGAAGCAGGAGTACGACATCTCGATGTGCTTGTCCATCCGTCCCCTCCTGATCAGCGCGGGTTCCAATTTCTCTATGTGGTTGGTCGTGAACACTATCAGTCTCTCTCCACCGCAGGCGGACCACAGCCCATCTATGAAATTGAGAAGCCCGGATAGAGTCACCTTGCTGCTCTTCTCTTCTTCTCGGTCTGGAGGCAGATTCTTCTTCTTTTCGCTCTCATCTTCCTCTTTCTTGCTTTTCTGCTTCCTCTTACCGGTGAGGTCCAGCGAGCAGTCGATGTCCTCGATGACTATAATGGACCTGTTCGTCGTCTCGATGAAAAGCTTCCGCAGCTCCGTGTTGTTCTTCACGGTCGTCAGCTCCAAGTCGTAAACGTCGTAATCCAAGAAATTAGCCATCGCAGCAACCATCGAGGACTTGCCGGTGCCGGGCGGGCCGTAGAGGAGGTATCCCCTCTTCCAAGCCTTGCCGATCTTGGCGTAGTAGTCCTTCGCGTTCCGGAACGCGATGAGATCTTTCATGATCTCCTGCTTCTTCCCGGGGTCCATGGCAAGGGTGTTGAAGTTGGACGGGTGCTCGAACACCACGTGGCTCCAAACCGTGCTCCTATAGCCATGCCAATTGCTGCTGGGATTGTTGCTGTATAGCTTTCGCCGTCGGTTCCGGATACCGACCTCGCGCCCCTCCTTTAACACATGGCTGAGATAGGAATCGATGACTAGCCTCCGGTTACTTCTGTGGAAGGTGAGCCTATAGGACCTCTTCTCTTCCGCAACAGGATAGAAGGGGATGGTCTGGGCTCGAGGAGCGGATTTGGTGGAGAACCACCAAAACTTGGTGCCGGCGAATTCGTCGGTGACCTCCTCATGGTCGTCCATGCTGAGGACGAGTTTGGTGCTGTCCTTGCCGAGCTCGCCCTTGAGCCTGTGGGCGTGCTGCGAGCAAGAGGCGCTGAGATAGGCCTCGATGGCAACGTAGGCCTCGCTGCGCTTCATGCGCTCGCCGGTATACTCTGGGATGGTGATCTGGACGTACGGGTAGGTGAAGGAAGTATGCTTGCGGATGTATTTTTTGAGGATGGTTTCGGGAGGGAAGGGGAAATATGGGCGGATGACCGTCCAGAGGAACATGAGAGTGGCGAGGCCGGAGCCCAAGCTTGTCCAGTTCACAGCCATCTCTCGATCTCTGATTCCTTTCCAGGGACTGGGGGGGGTCTGGAGTCTGCGACGCAGCCGACCGGATGCCTGATGAAGAACCTATGGTGGTGGGCTTGCTCCCTAACCTGGCGGTTAATTAGCATGTTATAATGCGGAGCGGTTTCTGTTTTTTTGTTTTTTAAAAAAATAGAATGCGACGTGGACTTGCTTTGGCAATCGTAAGTCTCCTAATAGCGACAATATTGTCGTCAGACAGGGCGGCTGAGCCCATGGGCTGGGATCCAGGATACTTCACACGGTACATCAAGAGTTTATTTTATTGCAACTTTAGCATCGATTACGTTTCATTACTTTTGGAGCAGCCACGGGTGGCTCTCGGTTTAGCCGTTCCAATCGCAACAGGACATAACTTTATCGCTGTCGCCAACTGCCAAGTATATCCATGTTCAAGGGACCATAACTTCATCGCTGTTGGCAGGTGGTCATTCGTCTATTTATTTTGTTTCCTGTTCTGCTATGATACAAGACTGGTGATCGCATGCCAACTTCTTTACTTTCACTTTTTTGAAAGCAACTATTTTGGTAACCAAAACAATTTTTTTAAAAATAATAATATGCATTAATAAACTATAACTATATATTAATTACTTGTATTATATATCATATATAGTATAATATAAATTTGCAATTCAGATGTCGAAGGTCTAAATTTTAAATCTCTCTTAATACAAGATGAAATCAAAATTAAATTTTAAATTCTTATGAATAAATCATTGATATTAGTGTTTTGATCTTGATTGTCAAGGATTATTTGTACAAACCAAATGGTCCTTTTAAGTATTTTTTATTGTAAAATATAAAAAGCAACAGTAGCTATCAAATATATTTCTATAACTAGAATTGTAAAAAATAAAAAGCAATGTTGACTATCAAATATTCTATTATCAAAATATTTAAAATTTTTTTTTTAAAAAAAAATGGTAATGATGCCAAACAAGGCCTAAGAGGTGAGGATAATTTATAGTAACTACTCTTTACAAAATATTATTAGGTCTTGAACTTATTTATGACTATTTATATTGGATGATAGGAATTGTCTAAAAATAATTAGAAAGAAGAAATTTCTAACTCTCAGCAAGCATTCAGGGAAGGCTGATGGATGAAAAGCCTAAGATTGACTATCATCATGTCCATATATATATGTTCAAAAAATTACGAGGAAGGTCATAGCCATATCCTACTACAAAGGTGCCATGAGATTTACTTTTAGTGGAACCTTATCTTAATCCCTAAGCTTCCTAAGGTGGCCCTTGAGAATTATGAAGGACTCATCTAAAGCCCCTAGAAAATGATAGAAGTACTATATATATATATATATATATATCCCTAGACTGATTTTATTAATGGCCAATAGTCAAGAAACATTTAATATCTTTTTATTTGAATTTTAAAAAATAAAAATAAAAAGTTAATATTTTAAATGTATACCATGCTTTAAAGCAGCAATAAAAGAATTATACATCTCAATAGAAAAAAGTTTTTAAAAAATGATAATACTTATTCATATTGATTTAGCATCGAGATAAAATTATCTGTCATACAGAATGATGCACAATAAATTAAATATTTTTTATTTTTATTTTTTCATAAAAAATTGATAGAAATATTAGATGGAATCGTTAACAATATCCTGTATATTATATTGTAAATGCGATAGGTTATGTCAAACGGTCACCTTCCTGCATGCTGTAAAGTAGAGTGGGCCAAGCAGAAGGTTCAGGAAGATGTGGCCCACAAAACTCAAGACCTCCACAACTTCTTGACCTTGCGTGGGCCTACTGACAAGGGCAACAAGTGTGGTCCCCGAAAAGAAAAAAAATGAGGCGGAGGGCCGAGACGGATCACATGATACGTCACCTCATTTCGGATTTTTAATGATTTTAAAACTATTTATGGATACAGATTATTTTTTTTTTATTACAGACGGACGATTATATCATTCTGGCGCGAGTCAAGCCCGAAACATCAGAGTACAAAATTTGCTGTAATATGACAGGACAAGGGATACCGGAATGCCAAATCCACCGACCAGGGTTGCGGGCGACAGAAGAAGCAACATAATTAGCCGCAGCATTGGCTTCCCGATATATATGCTGAATCTGAAAAGCACTAGTAGACTGCAGAGTGACTAAAATGTCTCTAATCAGGGGATTTAGGCCAGAATAAGAGTCCCATCCCGCCTAATCCATATGATAATCGCGAGTGAGTCACCCTCTATAATCAACCGACGATAACCCAAATGTCGAACAACATGTGTGATACCAGCCCATGCAGCATGTAGCTCAGCCGTAGGAACTGAAATGTCGATAGAGCTGTGACCGCCAGCTGCTAGTAACTGCCCCTTCGACCACGGATGACAAACCCAGATCCAGCAATACAATCAGAGACAGAGCCGTCAAAGTTCACTTTGACATAACCCGGAGGTGGGGATACCCAAGAGATGAAAACCGTGGTCCGGTTCGCTGCCAAAGCAGCAGGGGAGTCCCAGTGGCCAGGTCCGTCAGTATGAACACCAAAATAACAGCGAGTGTACTCCTTGGCATGAGAGAGAGCACGACGGATAATCGCCTAGGGTGAGGCCGTCTCCTCAGCAAAAACAATCTTATTCCTTATCAGCCAAATATGATAAGCCACGTAGGCAGATAAAACACTATGAGAATAAGAACCATACTGAGAAAGCGATCGAATAGCATTCAGAAAGGAGAGCCGGATTGGTCCATCCTCCAGCGACCATGGGGTAAAATGGATCAGCTACCATATCTGAGATGCACGAGAACATAAGAATAGAACATGGTCAACAGATTCATCCTGCATCCCACATATCGGACAGAGAAGCAATATCGAGAGGCTCCGACCAGCCAGAAGAGAATAGGTAGGTAAGCGATCCCACTTAATCTTCCACAAGAAGAGCTGAATCCTTGGGTGAACAGACAACCTCCATATCCAAGCAACATCTCTAAGGCCTGAAGCCTGAGAACGGAAACGGGCCACCAAATCTCTAGCAGGAGCACAAGGAAGACAGGATCGGTGCCACAGCCTGAGATCCGGCCCTTCAGAATTAGGAAGAGGCATGGCCAGAATCCGATGAGCAAGCTCAGCCCCAAATAACCGAAGTACCATAGGAGTATTCCAACCAGCACTCTCCTAGCTAATCAGAGAAGAAACATGCAATGTGAGATCTACTTCAGAGCTTATAAAAGTCGGCCAGCGAGATAAGGGAAGGTCAGCTATCCAAGAGTCCTGAACGACATCAACTGACATCCCATCCCCGACCATCCAATGAATATCAGTCATGACTGTAGGGGCGGCCCGGCAGATCACATGCCATAAGAAGGAACATCCACGAGGGATACTGACTTCCGAACCTGAAGTCCAACCACCATATCTACCACGCATGACTGTACTCCAGAAACAGTGAGGGTCCAACAGGAATCTAGAAGCATGCCTTGCAATGATAGCCTCACGACGGAGCACCAGGGACTGAATCCCCAGCCCACCCTCACTCATCGGCAAATAGACCATGTCCCAAGCCAATAAGTGAATACCATGACCCCCCTGCATAGATGCCCACAAAAAATCCTGAATACGTCTCTCAATCCGGCGAAGGAAGATAGTCGGGATCAGAGCATTGGATAACAGATAGATAGGGAGAGATGTGAGGATAGCACGGATCAAAGTGATACGCCCCATCATAGAAAGGCCCGACACCTACCATCGGTCCATCCGAGCAGAGATCCGATGATCAAGGTCCCCAAAGTCCTGCTGCGTGGGCCGACGTCCCGTAAGAGGGGTTCCGAGGTAGGTCAGACGATCTGAGATAGTCGAAATCCCTAACAATTGGGAAATAGCGGCACGACAGCGGGGAGAGACCGATGGACTGAAACAGAGAATAGATTTCTGCAAATTGATCTGTTGCCCCGATGCCCCGGCAATAAGCCTGAATGATAGCAGAACAAGTGGTTGCATTCTGAACAGAAGCTGGGCTAAGCAGGATGCAGTCATCAGCGAAGAGAAGGTGGGTTAGAGGAGGTCCATGAGGCCCAGGCATATAAGGCTGTAATAGAGATGCTCCAACCGCCTGATTAAGAGCACGAGACAGGTCATCGGCGCACAGAACAAACAGAAATGGAGAGAGAGGACATCCTTGTCGGAGTCCAACAGCAGAGGAAAAAACTCAGTCGGACTGCCATTAATGATGATAGAAAAGGTGGGCCCTTGGACACAAGCCATAATCCACTCAATGAAATGATCATCAAAACCAAACGACTGAAGCGTCTGACACAGAAATATCCAACTCATCCTATCATAAGCTCTCCATATCAAGCTGGACGGCCATGAGAGACTGTCGACAAGAGGCGTGCTGGAGGTCATGCATAAACTCCTGGGCAATGAGAGCATTATCTGAAATACTGCGGCCACGGATAAAGGCACCCTGCTCCAGAGAGATCAGCCTAGGAATCACCCCCTACAATCGAGTAACAAGAATACGAGCGCAGACTTTGTAAAGAGTGGTGCATAAACTAATCAGCCTATAATGTTGAAGTAGAGCATTCACTTTTTTAGGAACCAGGACAAGAAATGTCCTCTGCCATTCAAGAGGAATATGTCTGGAAGAGAAAACAGACTGAATAGCCGAGGTAACATCCTGCCCTACAATATCCCAGTAGAAGCGAAAGAAAAAAGGCGGAAAACCATCTGGGCCCGGAGCTTTATCAAGACCCAGAGCCCAAACTGCATTACGAATCTCCTCCACCAAGACCTCCCGAATCAAGCTAGCATTCTCACTATCTGAAACTCTAACATCCCTAGTACCAGTGATAATGGGAGAGTCAGAGCCAGAGATCTCCGACCAGTGAGACTGAAAGAAATGAAAAACCTGCTCACATATAGCCCCCTCATCCTCCAGAATAGTACCCTCTGCATCACTAATACGCCTGATCCGATTGGTTGCACGCCTGGCAACAGTGGCCTGATGAAAGAACCTGGTGTTGCGATCACCTTCCTTTAACCACTGAATCCGAGACCGCTGACGCCAATAAATCTCCTGCTGCCAAAGCAACGAATGATGCATAGCCAAGTTCCTCCTAAGAGCTGAAGATCACTCTCCGATAGCTGACCCTCCTCATCCTCCTTTGCCTGAAGAGTAGAGATAACAGCTTCCACAGCCTGAACATTCTGCATTAGATTCCCCACCTCTCTTCTCTGCCACCATAATAGTCTGCGCTTGGCAAGCTCTAAACGGCGAGAGAGACGATAAGTAGAATTCCCTCTTACTGGCATATGCCACACCTGACTAATCAAGGACCTAGTTGAAGAATAATGCGTCCAAAACTGCTCAAACCGAAAGGGCCCATTCCTATAAGACGACGGCTCAGTAGAGATGAGAAGGGGACAATGGTCCGACGCAATCCGCGGGAGGTGGGTATTAGTAGCACAGGCAAAGGACTGCATCCAAGATGAAGAAGCCAAAGCCCGATCTAATCTCTCCGACACTCGAGCAGACCTGCTCCGGTTGTTACACCAGGTAAACTGCGGCCCCGAAAATCCCAAATCAATAAGACCCACCGAGGAGATGAATAAGTGAAACTCCATGGAATTCGGAGATTCTACAAATCGGCGTCCCCCCCGCTTCTGAAGCATCCAAAATACAATTAAAATCACCAGCAATAAGAGTAGGAAAACCCTGAGCTAATAAAGTGAGAATCTCCGACCAGAGGCTGCGCCGCTGACGAAAATCAGTGCTGGCATAGACTCCCAGAAGCAGCCAAGGCGGAGAAGACCCCTCAGAGATGACCAAGCCTACTTGCTGATGACTATGATGAAAAGCATCAACAAGGATGACAGGGTTCTGCCAGAGATCCATAATGCCCCCAGATAGACCATTAGCTTCCACAGCATATGAAGACCAGTCACGGGAGACTCGCCGCCGGAAACGCTGAAGACTAAGGCCCGACAACCGAGTCTCCAACAAAATACAAATATCAAAATGATGAATCTGCCAAAGCCTACCAAAGGAGGATCGAAATGATGGTTTCAATGCTCCTCGACATTCCATATAATAATCTTCATAAGATAAGAAGCAAGGATGCCTCAGACCCCATCCTGAGCTCCCGTCATAACCAAATCTGAAAGGTCTCCCGAGTCAGGACACAGCAACTGGAGATCCTGATCCGACATCTGACCGAGGTTTGGATCATTGGAACCTGGTTGCAGAACTGACTCCATGGGAACTTCTTCACTCAACTCCATAGTAGGGGATCCATCTACCCGAGAGACAGAAGGGGAGACAGATATAGCAGCTTTCAGAGTTGTGAAGGCAACCTCATGAACATCCATGGCTCCTTTCAGATAGTAGGGGGGCATAGTCATCCTATCAGGAGAACCGATTGTCACCCCAGTACTTTTAGGTATAGCCACCTTTCCTTTCCCCTTACGTTTCTCGGATTTAGAGATTGACCTTGGTGCCGGGCAATCAACTGGTCTGGCCCTTTTAAGGGGACCAGGAAAAGCATCCCGACTGCCCTGATGAGTACCAATAGCCGAACCCGAGCCGAGGGAGGCAAAAGGGTTCTTATTCACCAGAGAATTAGACAGATCAGTCACTGGGGGCCCCTCCTTCACTGTCTCCAGCAAACCCTTCTGATTTTCCTTGAAACCGGCACATAAGTCTGTCTCCAGCAAACCCTTCTGGTTTTCTTTGAAACCGGCACATAGGTCCTCTCCCGGCATGGTCACTGATCCTGAGCTTCCAGGGAACTTAGGAGGCAGGGGATTGATCAGGCCATGCCCTGGGGATCCCTGCTGCTTAGCCTCCTTCAGACCCAGCTTTGAAGCATTGAACCCGGCACAAAGGACCACTCCTGGAACACCCTTTTTGCCTGAACTTCCCTGCTTCAGCTTATTCACAGCACTCACTGGAGCAATGTCTGGGAGCACTACCATCTTAGAGGACGAATGGACCCTCCGGCGAGCCACCTTCACTGGAGAACACCAACCCTCTGCAGCTTCAGCACCCGATCGACGCTCCGCTTGAATCTTATGTGCAGGAACTTCACTGCTAGAAGCCCCCTGCATAGCCATCAAGTGAGGCTTCCTCTTCTCATCCCGAAGGGTATCAGAGACTGTCTTCCGTTGGCGAATCGCAGCAATCCAGGGGCCATAGATCGATCTGGACGCAGCTTCCTCATCCGCAGACCCAGATGACAGGGAACAAGGGCCGCTCAAATGAATAGAACCACAGAGAGAACAGATCCCCTCCAGGCACTCATACGCAAACTGCTGCCAGAAGGGGTGGTGAATTCCTTGAATTCGAGTCCTCGGCTGGAGAGGACAACGGAGATCAATCCGTACACAGGCCCTAGCAAAACCCCCTCTGTTCTTCGCCAAAGTGGGAGCATCCGCACAGATGAAACACCCCGCTGTCTCCAAAATAGCCCTGAGGAAATCCTCCTTCCAAAACTCCATTGGCAAATTTGGCAATCGCACCCATACCAGAGCCGAAGGAATGGCATCCTCTGCCGGGATGAATTCCGGCCTCCATGGTTCCGTCCCGATAACTTGGCCGTTAACAGTCCAAGGTCGATTTAACACCAAGTCACAGGCCTTAGGATCTTTGAACCGAAAAATATGGCATCTGAATGCCAAACTGATAGGGACAATGTCCCCCTGAACACCGACGCGCCTGAACTCTCGGAGGAAAGCTTCGCCCGGAACCCACTGCTGGAATGACCGAGCTAGAACGGCCCTCGACTGCCATCCATCTATCTCTGCCTCCAATTCCGCCACAGGGACACCAACCACTTCCGGAAAGGAGGCCTCCAGCCTTGCCACCATAGCCAGCAACGGAGCCGGAGAAACCCATTGGAAGCCGGACACCATCCCCTTCCTTCCGGAAGCCCATCCACTGGCAAACCCATCAGACGCCATGGATGGCTGGGGGAGCAGAGGAGGAAAAACCCGATGAAGGCTCAGACGGAGACGCTAACGATCGCCAGAGATCGGAGGAGAAGAAGACTCAAAGCACGAATCTTAAAGCCCTTCCAACAGATAGCACCAGAGAGAAGACGCACGAACCTCAAAGCACCTCCTTACATATTGTTTTTCACCATGCCGGCGTTTATGTAGAAGGATCTGGGTCACAAGGCGCGATATGGAGAAATCTTCGGTTACATTTCATCTGTTAAAAAATATTTAAAAAATATACTTAAAAAATAATTATTAAATTAAAAAAATTTAAAAATCATGAGTTAGACTAGCAGTTCTTTCGAATCGCTTTTAAGAAATTTTAAGTTTTTTTAATTATATAATTTTAAGCTGCTATCAAAATAAAAAAAATAAATTATAAAATTTAGTAAAAAATTAGGAATGAATAAAGTTTTAAAAAATATAGGAATGTAAAGAAAGAAGCTAAAAAAATGGTAAGTAATGCTAAACTTAAAACCTATACTTATTATATAATAGACTAGATATGAAAGAAGATGAAAAGACTATATATAAACTAGTAAAACTAGGAGAAAATAAAACAAAAGATCTTAACTATATTAAATATTTTAAGGATGAAGATTAAAGAGACTTAGTAAAAGAAGAAGTGATAAAAGAACGATGAAAAATTATTTTAAAAAAGTATTAAATAAACATAATTTAGTAAATTTAAGGATAGAAGGATGTGATAACCTAGGAGTAACAAATAAAGATAATTTTTTATAAATTTAGCATACTTGAGGTAAAAAAGACTTGAGTAAAATGAAAAATGTAAAAGCATTAGGACCAAATGCGATCCCTATTAAGGTTTGGAAAGGCTTAGGAGAAATTGGAGCCATGTGGTTAACCAATTTATTTAACAGAATTGTAGTAACTAAAAAAATGATAGATGATTGGAGAAAAAGAATATAATTTGAAACTTTGGTGTTAAATAATCAATTTAGATTTATGCTTGAAAGATCGACCATGAAAGCTATTTATTTATTAAAAAGATTGATGAAGTGGTACAGGGAAAAGAAAAAAAGTCCTTCATATGATCTTTATTTATGAAGAGGTACAGGAGAAAGAAAGCATATAATAGAGTACCTAAAGAAATAATATGATGGGTTTTAGAGAAAAAAAGAAGTTACCAAATATACATAGATTTGATAGAAGATGTGTATGATAGAGCAATAACTATTGTCAAACAACAATAGGAGAAACTAGTGAGTTTCTAATTACTATAAGTTTACATCAAGGATATGCCTTAGGGGATGTTTGGTAGTAGGTAATCTATCCAGATTACCGATAATTTAAAAGGGCCATCAGATAACTGTGTTTGGTACGTATTTTGAATGACAATCTATCTTATAATGGTAATCCGGATACCAGATTACCATAGAAAGGGGTGGTTATCCATATGACCAAAGATGTGGTAATCTCATAAATTATTTTTTAATAAGATTGCCCTTTCTTCCTTTGATCGCTCTCTACTCGCATTCTCTTGTACTAACCACGTTGGAACCTCCGTGTCAAAGGTCCCGAGCCACACCCTCTTCCACGCGGAATCAGGCTTCGGATCTTCGTTGCCCAGCGGCTCCATGGCCATCTTCAGACGCTGCAAAACTTCTTTAGATCGATGGGCCCCGCATCCTCACTGGCCGCTTCAAATATTATTTGTAAATATATATTTTAAAATATTATCATTTATAAATAATTTTTTAAAATCAAATATATAATAATATATAAATTTTTAATAAATTTAATTTAGGAGTATTTTAGAAATTTGATGTTATAGGACTTGTAATCTGTTTGTCATACCAAACACAGTAATCAATATTATTGTAGCATTACCTATGTATACTAAACACAATAATCAACATTACTGATAATCTATTAAGTGGTAATCTATCTTATAGGTAATCCACATTACCATTTATGATTACTTATCCATGTACCAAACACAACCTTAAGTCCATATCTTTTTGTATTAGTTATGGATGAATTAATCAAACATATTCAAGATGATATCACATGGTGTATGTTATTTGCAGATGATATAGTGTTGATTAATGAAACTAAATCTAGAGTAATTGCTAAGCTAGAGATTTGGATAGAGGCTTTAGAATCTAAAGGTTTTAAGATTAGTAGAACTAACACTAAATATATGAAATGTAATTTTAGTGGGAGTAAAAATATAAATGAAAAACAGTGAAGATTGTAAGCCAAGAGATATCAATGAGTGAAAAATTTAGGTATTTGGGATCAATTATCTAGCAAGAAGGTGAAATAGGTAAGATGTGAATCATAGAATTAAAGTAGGATGGATTAAGTGGAGGAGTGCTTCGAGAGTATTATATGATTGGCATACCCATTAAAATTATAACAAAATTCTATAAAACCGCTATTAGGCTAGCTATGCTATATGGAATAGAGTATTGGATATAATATTGAAACAACATATGAATAAATTAAGTGTAACAGAAATGTGTATGTTAAGATGGATATGTAGGAAATTTCATATATTTTATATGAATCAAATTCATATATCATGCAGCGAAAGATAAAAATATATACAAATTTAATTTCCAAAGCCCAAGATCCTCAAGGAACAGATTTAGTTAACAAGAAATAACACATGATTAAATAATAGATCATACCTATATTCTTTTTGGGATAAAGCCTGATGAAGCTGATAATCAATTTACCACTATCCGTCCATGTGTCCGGCCTCTAATGGTGATCCAAGCAAAAATCTTTGGATGATGTCCTCTCATGATTGGATGATAACCTTCTTGCGAGGGGTGCTAGCGTCTCTTTTCTTTTCAATTGATTTCCTAAATCCAAAGAGAGAACAATTTCTTGATCAAGATCAAATCTTGATCAATCAAGAGAGAAACGATTTCTTGATCAAGATCAAATCTTGATCTATCAAAGAAATAATAATCAAGATCAAATCTTGATCAACCAAGAAAGGAAAGATTTCTTAATCAAGATCAAATCTTGATCAACCAAGAAGAGAGAGAAAGCCTTCCTTCAATAACCTAGAAAGAGGGATGTGAGAGAGAGAGGAGCTTTTAACCCTTCAAGAGAGAGACGTTCTAGAGAAAGAAAGAATGTTTTAGAGAGAGAAAGTGGGTGTTAGGCTTCTAAGAGAGAGAAAAAGGAGTTAGGCATGTCTTTCGAAGAGGGTGTCTCTCTCCTTTTTTATATATGAAAAGGAGGTTGTGTGGTTTCATAAAAGGAGGATTTTGTTTCAACCACCTAACCATTCAACCATATCAAGTTGATAACAAATTATTGTAACAAATTTAGGATATTTGTTATAACAAATTATCCTAACAAATTTACAATATTTATTATCATGATAATTTTAGGATTACAACCACCAAACCGCATCCCTAAAAAATAGAAAATTGGTTATCTCATGAAACCAACGTCCCAACCTTGGATTTGGCTTCATGATGATGCCTCAAATCATGGGCGTTCCCTCTCCATGACGTGGAGATGTGTCATGTCCATTACATGGGCATGGATCCATCTTCCACATGGCACGATCTCAGCCCTCGATTCAATTGGGTTTCCACGAATCAAATCATGCCATCATATGGACCCAATTAAATACCATATTATTAATCTCAATTAATCTAAGCCATCCATCACATGGATCAAGCCTAATTAAGTATCCAATTAATGGATTTCATATGTACATCACATGTATAAAAAGTTTCTCCCTTGAACACAAAATTCTTTTCTTTATGATGAATCATATTCATCAATTTCATGTTCTCTCATTAAGATTGAGTCAATCCCAATCCTAATTAATTAATCATCTAATCTGAATTAAGTCCAACTTAATTCCATTTTAACTTCATCCAAAATCTCTTTAATGCGTATGACCGATTAGGTCTCTTGATACGTTAGCAATAATCATATCCCTAATATTGACCCTAAGAATGACTTGATCAACACCTTGTCCCAGTCAATTCTTTAACCAAATCAACTCCTTGATTAAGTCAAAAAATCCATGATTATAGATCATGACTACCCAAGTGTTAAGGATTTTATTGACGTGGTTATCAATACCTGTCCATGAATGGTTACCATACGATTCAATCCCTTCGTCACATATCCTATATCAATCAGTGATATGGAATGTGTCAATCATATAATTGATCTTTATTTACTTGATCTCAGAAAAATTGACTCATATGAATTAGAACTTCGAAACCATTTCAAATTCCAACTCAACCTTGCATAGATTTAACAGTCAATTTAATCCATCAAGTGGCCATGGGATTTAACCTTTTCTATCAAGGGAGATGAATCCTATCTTGATCAAACACCACCTTCATGTGCTTCATGTTATACCCAACCGACACCATATTTTTTACCAATGGCTAGAGTGACGTTTGTATGTCGTCAAAGCATGACATTCCACATATGAGGTGCAATAAAGATCTCAAGTCAAAGGATCACTCGCACCACCGTCATCAGATATCAACCATCGACACTATATAGAATATCCATATGGAATCTCTGTGCGGGTCATGCAATGCATCGTTATAATAATGAGCATCCATACACCTATCCAAGTATCTCCATACTTTAGCTTGCGAGATCAGCTGCTCACCACAAGGTAAAGATATACAATATGTGCTAGTCTCATCAGCGTTTGACAGTGTCTAATCCTGTCTATGAATCGACTAGAAAAGTTTAAAGAATCAAACCATAATGTGCAATTTTGGATCTCACAATTTGTAATCTCTATTACAAATTTTATATGCACAGTTCACATTCTTTTGGACTTTATCTTACAGGTAAAATATTTCTAATATATATATATATATATATATAAGAAAAAAATACCTGGATAGATAAAGAAACCAATAATATTTGATTTGCATTCATAAAGAAATATGTATAAACTAGCATATAATCCAATTGGATTTAGAGCATACACTAACAATCTCCCACTTGCACTAGAGCCAATCACCCATGTATCTAATACCAAGTGACTAAGCATGACCATCATGCTTTTGCTACGGCAGGACTTTAGTGAATGGATCGACAATATTATTGTTCATGGGAACTCGTTCTATTTTATATCATTCCTCCCACTGATTTTTCTAATCACATGATATTTTCTGAGTACATGTTTGGACCTCTGATGAGACCTTGGTTCCTTAGCTTGCGCAATAGCTCCATTATTATCACAATATAAGAGTATTGGATTAACAATGCTTGGAACCACTCCAAGTTCAGTGATGAACTTTTTAATCCAAACTGTTTCTTTAGCTGCATCTGATGCTGCGATGTACTCGGTTTAGTTATAAAGTCGGCGGTCGTCTCCTACTTGAAAGTCTACCAGCTGACTACACCATCATTGAGTCTGAACATATAGCCTGATTATGATTTATAATCATCTCTATCAGACTGAAAATTAGAATCTGTATAACCCCGAACTATAAGGTTGGATCCTCCATAAACCAAGAACATATCCTTAGTTCTTCTCAAGTACTTAAGGATATTCTTGACTGCCATCCAATGTTTCTCATCAGGGTTTGCTTGATATCTATTCGTGATACTCAAGGCATAAGAAACATTAGGCCTCGTACATAGCATCGCATACATAATGGATCCAATTGTTGATGCATATGGTATCATATCCATGTACTCTCTATCCTCTTGGTTCTTAAGACTCATGTTCTTGGAGAGATGTACCCCATGCGACATTGGCAGGAATCCCTTCTTGAATTCCTTCATGCTAAACCGCTTTAGCATCTTATCTATGTATGTGGATTGGATCAATCTAAGCAACCTTCTAGATATATCTCTATAGATCTTTATACCTAGTATATAGGTTGCTTCTCCCAAATCCTTCATAGAGAATTTACCTGACAACCAATCCTTCACTTCTTTAAGAAAGGATATATTGTTTCCTATTAATAATATGCCATCCACATATAATATCAAGAAAATAATATCACTCCCACTAACCTTCTTGTACACACATGGATCATCCTCATTTTTGATGAAATCAAACTCTTTGATTGTCACATCAAATCGGATGTTTCAACTTCTAGAGGCTTGTTTAAGTCTATAAATAGACCTTTATAGCTTGTAAACTATCTTAGGATCTATGGATTCAAAACCCTCTGGTTGTGTCATATACACATCATCCTTTAAATTTTTATTTAGGAAGGCGGTCTTGACATCCATCTGCCAGATCTCATAGTCAAAATATGCTGCTATTGCAAGCAAAATCCTTATGGACTTATGTATGGCTATAGGGGAAAAGGTTTCATCAAAGTCAACACCTTGTCTTTGCTTATAACCTTTTGCAACTAGCCTTGCCTTATAGGTAATCGCATTACTATCCATGTCGGTCTTCTTCTTAAAAACATATTTGTACCCAATGAGTTTTACCCCTTCAGGTGGATCAATCAAGGTCCATACCTGGTTGTCATACATGGAGTCCATTTCAGATTTCATGGCCTCAAGCCATCTCTTGGAGTTAATGTCAGACATTGCCTCCTTGTAGTTGGTAGGCTCATCATCCTCTATAAGAAATGCATATCTCTTAGGGATGTGAATTGTCCTACTAGATCTACGTAGCTGGTGTGTACTTGGAGCTACCTGTTTACCTCTCCTGATAGAGACTAATGCAATGACTGCCTGAATGTGGGTTGAGTCTCTAGCTCAACTCCCACTACATTCGGCATGTGCTCCATTCCATCTAATCGGTCTTTATCAATTTGTGGTTCTTGAGCTTCACTAAATTTAATCTTACTCCCACTATCATTTGAAATTATCTCATTTTCTAAAATGAAGCATTTCTCAAGACAAACACCTTTTGCTCAAGAGGGTGATAGAAGTAATATCCTTTTTATTGACTCAAGTATTGATTTTGATGATTAACAAAAGACATGAGTATATTCATTATATTTTTGATAAATTTACGAAGTGTTTTAGGCATTAAAAATGTTCAGTCAGTCAAAAGGTATAAGGAAATAAGTTTTGAATCAAAATTAAAAAGAAAATTTGTAAGTTCAGAACTTAGAGTCGACACCCAAACAGTCAGGAGTCGACCCCAGGGCGCATCAGAACTTTTCTGGAATTTCGGCACGGTCCGAAGTTGACACCTACAGTTTCGGAGCTGACTCCAACCTGAGATATAGAAAAATATTTTCTGCATCAGTTTTTGGAGCCGACACCTAGAGATCGGGAGCCGACACCTGAGAGTTCGGAGCCGACACCTGAGTTTCTGGAGCCGACTCCAACCTGAGATACAGAGAATGTGTTTTGTGGACATTATTGGAGCCGATACCCTTGGATTCCGGAGCCAACTCCCGAAATCGCCGAGCCAACACTTAACTTTTTCGGAGCCGACTCCTCAACAACTTCTTATTACTATTTTTGGATACCACGATCTGGAGCCGACACCTGAAAAGTTGGAGTCGACTCCAACCTGTCAGGAATGGATTTTTCAAATGTCAGAATGGACTCCAACGGTAAGATTTTTCTACCTAATCTTTAACGGCTATTTTTCTTTGTGTATAGACGCAAGCCAACCACTCTGTAACGGCTATATTTTCCACCTAACCTTGGATTGAAGTTTATAAAAGGAGATTCGTCTGGTTTAAAAAAAAGAAGAACGGAAAAAGAGAAATATTTTGTGAAAAATTAAAAAATCCTGAGAGAGAAATCAAAAGGAAAAACTCTGAGCTTAAGTCCATCAATCTCAGAGAGTTCAAAGAGAAATCCGAAAGCTTCTCAAGATCAAATCCAAGAGATTTTCAACATTTGAAGAGAGAAAGCAAAAAGCTCCAAAATCCTCAACTTCTCAACTGCGATTTTCTGTGAAGAATCTGAGCTGAAGCCTGATTCAATCCTTCAAAGGAGAAGAGGAAAAGAAGAAAAGAAGAAAAGCTCACTTTCAAATCGCTTCAAATAGGCTTTTCTTACCTTTATTTATTTATTGTATATTTGCTCATTTGAGGAGCTGCTGTCAATTCAAAACTCTATTTTTCATTGTTTTTGGCTAATTCAATCAGGGGATTGAATTAGTGGAGGTAGTATACCTCGGGACAAGCTAAGGATAGCTTGTGTTGGGTTTTGTGCTAGTGAGCCTAGAAAAATCGGCTGGGTTCGTTGTGATCCCGGGAGAAACAACAAGTTTTAAGTTGTGAGCTTGTAAAATAACTCGACTGTAATCAAGTGGATTATAGTGTGGACCCAAGTGAAGCTTGGGAGTGGATGTAGGTGTTGGATACTCCGAACCACTATAAAATCTTTGTGTTTGCCGTGCTTTGTCTCTTTGTCTCTCTCTATCTCATTTGTTTGTGCTTAGCATTTATCTATACATTGCACTTAAGCACTTTCATATCAGAGCACTTAGTTTTAAAGAGCTAAATTTTTTAAAGAACCCAATTCATCCCCCCTCTTAGGTTGCCATCTGGGCCAACACTTTTGTTTGTTTTGAATACCCCATAAACCCTTAAATGATTAAATGATTAAGGGATTCATTACGCTTCACATAAGCATAACAGCCCCAAACCCTTAAATGATTAAGCGATGGTTTCTTTCCATACCATATCTCATATGGAGTGGAGTTGACCAATTTAGATGGAACTCGGTTTAAGGTATATTCAGTAGTGTTTAGCGCATAACCCCAAAATATTTTTGAAAGATCTGCAAAGCTCATCTTGGAACATACCATGTCTAACAGTATGCAATTTCTCCTTTTTGACACACCATTATGCTATGGTGTATCAGGAGGAGTCCATTAAGGAAGATCCCATTCTCCTTCAAATAATCTACGAACTCATAGCTCAAGTATTTACCACCTCGATCTGATTGAAGTATCTTAATACTCTTGCTAATTTATTTTTCTACTTCACATCTGAATTCTTTAAACTTTTCAAAGGCTTCAAATTTGTGCTTCATCAGATACACATAACCATATCTACTATGGTCATCTATGAATGTGATAAAATAAGAAAAACCTCCTATGGCTTGAATGTTGATGGGTTCACATACATCCATCCGTATATACTAAACCCAAACATTCAATTGCTCGCTCGCCTTTTCCAGTAAAAGTTGACTTGGTCATCTTGCCAAGTAAGCATGATTCGCATTCCTCAAATGATTCCCAATCGAATGAGCCCAAGTATCCATCATTATGTAACTTGGTTAAATGAGTTTCATTTACATGACCTAAACGACAATGCCATAGGTACGAATCCCTAGAATTATTTGATTTTAATCTTTTTGATTCAATATTGAGAATAGGGGCTTAAATATTAAGAACATAAATTCTGTTGAACAATTCAGCAGAACCAAAGAATATTTCAATTCAAAAAATAAAAATACCTTTATTTTTAATTTCAAATGAATACCCATCCATTACTAAATATAAAATGAATATAATATTCTTTGTTATGTTCGAAACATAGTAATAATTACTAAGTTTAATTACAAGCCCTATGGGTAAAGATAAAGATCAAATTCCTATGGCTAATGCAGCAACCTTTGCTCCATTTTCATTCGTAGGATCACTTCATCTTTCCCCAATCTTCTACTATTTCTTATCATCTCTATATTAATACAAATATGAGACCCACAACCGGTATCCAATACCCAAGTGAAATAAGAAGTAATAGAAGAAAACATCTCAATTATGTATGCACCTGATGTAGAAGCATCAGTATGCTTCTTTTCTTTTAGATTTGCCAAATAAGCCCTGCATGTACGCTTTCACTGCCCATCCTTGCCATAGAAGTAACATTTTTTCTTGGCTATATTCCTTAGCCAATCAGGAAAATTGGGTCCGGTCAGCTTGTTGGACTTTAGGTTACCTCTAAGGTTAATGTTCACACTCATGGTGTCTCTTACAACATTGAAGAAAATAGAACGAGTCAATTATTATGAATGCAAATCATCGATTTAATATGGTAATTTTAAAATTTTTAATTAAATTGATTACTCCCACTATTTTATCAAGCTCAATAGCCCTCTCTATTAATCTTAAAAAATCATCAAATAATTTTCTAGTAGGCTAGGACCCTCAAATTGACTTACCTTGACCTTGGCTATGGCACAATAAATCTTAGTAAGCTAAACTAGCTAGATTTTTATCAATCACATCAAATGTGACTCCTAGATCATTTAGGGGATATTGCCTTGTCAATCACATTCAATGTGATCACCCTAAACTTTGCCTTTAGATTAGACTGACCTTGACTATGGCCAATTATGCCAGCTAACATAGTTAAGTCGACCCATTGTTCCCCAATCAACTCTTCATAGGTTCACTTGATCTTGGCTATGGCACAACAAATCTTATGCCCTAATAATTTTGTATCATGCGAACAATGAAAGAATAATGACTTAATATTCGTGAAGGGATTTAGCGCATTTAGGTCCCATCATGTATGTACAACATTTGTATCATGCTAGGTTACATATCCTATATATGAATTTTAGATTAATTTCATTTAACCTAAATTTCATAAGATCCAATCTTATGATTGTGAATCCTAATCAAATTAAGATTCTAATCACTATCTAATTTAGGAACCCTAATCATGTGACTAAATCAATTACTACCATCCTAATTAGCCCTATTGATCTAATCAATTAAGAGCTTTCCTTAACAATGGCCAGATCAGCTGATCAATGGGATCCTATTTAGCATACCCTTCGATCCCATTGAATGGTTTTTCAAGGCAGCGAATGAAGCAATTAAAAACCATGATTTCCCTTTTCTAGACACCAATGTAGTTAAGCCCAATTGATTAGACCAATTATTGGATCATAGGATCAAACAATAATATGGTTAAGTCTAATTTTTTCTAAACCTTATCATCTCTTACACATTATGATAATATGAGATAGTGATCATTAGGGATTTATGATAAGTGTTAAATATTTTATAATAATTTATTTTAAATATTTGTCTTATTATTATCTGTTATGATAAATTTGTTTTCATCACATGAAAATCCTAATTGGTCTCTATCATAACATCCCTAACATCTATAATCATGATAACATGTCAAAATTTAAAATTATAATTTTAATCTTGATTATCATATTATCATGATATAATTATTTCAGTTTTTAATCATGTTATTTATCATGTCAAATTAAATTCTAAACATGATATATATTAAATTTCAGCCTTTATGATTATGTCACACATAAATAATAATTTTTAATTTTTAACATAATCAAATCTAAATAAATGTTTATTATCATATAATAAACCTATTAAATATTTAATATTCATCAATATAATTATTTTAGATTTTAATCACGTTGTTTATTATGTCAAAATTAAATTCTAAACATGATATGTTAAATTTTAGCCTTTATAATTATGTCATATATAAATCATAATTTTTAATTTTTAACATGATAAAATCTAAATAATTCATATTTATTATAATATAATAAACTTATTAAATATTTAATCTTCATCATATAATTATTTCAGATTTTAATCACATTATTTATCATGTCAAAATTAAATTCTAAACATGATATATTAAATTTCAGCCTTTATGATTATGTCACACATAAATCATAAATTTTAATTTTAACATGATCAAATATAAATAATTCACATTTATTATCATATAATAAACCTATTAAATATTTAATCTTCATCAATATAATTATCTTAGATTTTAATCACGTTATTTATCATGTCAAAATTAAATTTTAAACATGATATATTAAATTTCAGCCTTTATGATTATGTCACACATAAATCATAATTTTTTAATTTTTAACATGAGCAAATCTAAGTAATTCACATTTATGATTATATAATAAACTTATTAAATATTTAATCTTCATCATATGACAAGATTTATATTTTACATCGCATGTAAAATTTATATCTATGTATATAAAAACTAGAATATAGGTAATCTATCAAATTAACTGAATTTGAAGCCTGAGGTAGCTATGATACCACTTGTAGGAAATTACGTATATTTTATATGAATCAAATTCATATATCATGCGGCGGAAGATAAAAATATATACAAATTTAATTCCCAAAGCCCAATATCCTCAAGGAAATATTCAGTTAACAAGAAATAACACATGATTAGATAATAGATCATACCTATGTTCTTTATTGGGGATGAAGCCTGATGAAGCTGGTAAATAATTTACCACTAGCCGTCCACGCGTCCGGCCTCTAATGGTAATCCATGCGAAAATCTTTGGATGATGTCCTTTCAGGATTGGATGATAACCTTCTTGCGAGGGGTGCTAGCACCTCTTTTCTTTTCAATTGATTTTCCAAATTAAGAGAGAGAATAATTTCTTAATTAAGATCAAATCTTGATCAATCAAGATAGAAAAGATTTTTTGATCAAGATCAAATCTTGATCTATCAAAGAAAATAATTTCTTGATCAATCAAGAAAGGAAAGATTTCTTGATCAAGATCAAATCTTGATCAACCAAAAAGAGAGAGAAGCCTTCCTTCAACAATCCAAAAAGAGGGACATGAGAGAGAGAAGCTTTCAACCCTTTAAGAGAGAGAGAAATATTTTAGAGAGAGAAAGGATATTTTAGAGAGAGAAAGTAGGTGTTATGCATCTAATAGAGATAAAAAGGAGGAGTTAGGCATGTCTTTCGAAGGGGGTGTCTCTCTTCTTTTTTATACATGAAAACGAGGTTGTATGGTTCCATAAAGAGGGGGATTTTGTTTCAACCACGTAACCATTCAACCATATCAAGTTGATAACAAATTATCCTAACAAATTTAGTATATTTATTATAACAAATTATCCTAACAAATTTAGGATATTTGTTATTATGATAATGTTAGGATTACAACTACCAAACTGCATCCTAAAAAATAGAAAATTAGTTATCCCATGAAAGCAACGTCTCAACCTTGGATTTGGCTTCATGATGATGCCTCAAATCATGGGCGTTCCCTCCTCCATGACGTGAAGATGTATCATGTCATCACATGAGCATGGATCCATCTTCCACGTGGCATGTTCTCAGCCCTCGACTCAATTGGGTTTCCACGAATCAAATCATGCCATCATATGGACCCAATTAAATACCATATCATTAATCTCAATTAATCTAAGCCATCCATCACATGGATCAAGCCTAATTGAGTATCCAATTAATGGATTTCATATGTACATCACATGTACAAAAAGTTTCTTCCTTGAATACAAAATTCTTTTCTTTTTGATGAATCTTATTCATCAATTTCATGTTCTCTCATTAAGATTGAGTCAAGCCCAATCCTAATTAATTAGTCATCTAATCTAAATTAAGTCCAACTTAATTCCCATTTTAACTTCATCCAAAATCTCCTTAATGCGTGTGACCCATTAGGTCCCTTGACATGTTGGTAATAATCATATCCCTAATATTGACCCTAAGGATGACTTGATCAAAACATTATCCAAGTCAATTCTTTAACCAAATCAACTCCTTGATTAAGTCAAAGAATCTATGATTATAGATCATGAGCGACCTCTAGCAAAGCATCATGACTACCCAAGTGTTAAGGGTTTTGTTGATGTGGTCATCAATACCTATCCATGAATGGTTACCATACGATTCAATCCCTTCGTCACATATCTCATATCAATCTTTATTTACTTGATCTCAGAAAAATTGACTCATATGAATTAGAACTTTGAAACTATTTTGAATTCCAACTCAACCTTGCAAGGATTTAACAGTCATTTTAATCCATCAAGTGGCCATGGGATTTAACCCTTTCTATCAAGAGAGATGAATCCTATCTTGATCAAACACCACCTTCATGTGCTTTATGTTATACCCAATCGATACCATATTTGCCACCCATGGTTAGAGCGACGTTTGTATGTCGTCAAAATATGACATTCCACATATGAGGTACAATGAAGATCTCAAGTCAAAGGATCACTTGCACCACCGTCATCAGAGATTAACCATCGATGCTATATAGAATATCCATATAGGATCTCTGTGCGGGTCATCCAATGCATCGTTACAATAATGAGCATCCATACACCTATCCAAGTATCTCCATACTTCAGGTTGCGAGATTATCTGCTAGCCATAAGGGTGAAGATATGCAATATATGATAGTCTCATCGGTGTTTGACAGTGTCCAATCCTATCTACGCATCGACTAGGAAAGTTTAAAGAATCGAAGCATAATGTGCAATTTTGGATCTCACAATTTATAATCTCTATTACAAATTCCATATGCATAGTTTACATTTTTTTGGACTTTATCTCAGAGGTAAAATATATCTATATATATATATATATATATATATATATATATATATATATATATATATATATATATATATATATATATATATATATATATATATATATATATAAATACCTAGATAGATAAAGAAACCAATAATATTTGATTTGCATTCATAAAGAAATGTGTATAAACTAGCATCTAATCCGATTGGATCTAGAGCACACACTAACAGGACATGTGGTAAAACTTTAAAAGGTATGCGTTGGTTTGGACATATACAACGTAGACCTTTAGATGCTCCAATTAGAAAGAGTGATCTTTTAACAATCCATGGTAAGGATAGATGTAGACCAGACTAATATGAACAAAAATAATTAAAAAAGATATAATTATTTATAATTTGAATTGCGACTTGGTCCTAAATAGAGCAGAGTGAAGGAAGTAGATTCATATAGCCGACCCCATGTAGTTAAGAAAAGGCTTAGATGAGTTGAGTTAGAAAAGGGGAAGATTTTTTTTTTTCTTTTCGTTCTTTCCTTTTTTTTTTTTTTTGAGTCCCTTGTGAAAACACAAAATAACTGCATCTAATGACTCCACAAGATGTTCTTTTACCATCCATGGCGAACAAGCACCTAACCTACTCATTGCAAGTTTATAGACATTAGGAGATGTGCAAATCACTGCTTCACCTCCAAGGAAACCACCCCTCACTGGAGCCAGAGACTACAAATAGGCAGGTACCTACCTAGATTTGATATCAACTGTATTCCTTATTCAATAATAATAACCACAAAGGTCCTCCTCATGATCTCATAAAGAGAACATGAGAATTTCCCATGTCGGAGACTTATTCTCTCTTACTAAAGCAGCCATCAACTCACATTAGATCCAAAGAAAACTTATATATCGAAATTCCATCATAGATAAAAGAAATAAATGATTATCTCAGCTTGCGCATACTATTTCCCAGATGGACTCATCAAAACCATGCTAAATATTGGAGGACTCATCATCAAAGTAACATTAGCATTTCAAGCCTTCTCTGTAGATTGCACAGACGAAAAGGACGAGATGCATCTTCATGTTTACAGCAACAATTATACGATGGAAGAAAATGAAGAAGAAAACTTCTCATTGTACAAAAGAAGTCTGTAGCCTTGCATATACAACCTGCTTATAAAACCTACCAGTCCTATAGAATAATGCCAAGGCAACAGCAAACCCAAACAGGCTAACAGATGCCATAATCAGAAATGATAGCATGAAGCAGTGCTTACCCATACACTCTTGTACTCCTGATGATGATGATGATGATTCCATGTCATATATGTATCCCACCACTCTTACAGAGAGGATATAAGAACTAAAGGGGCTTGCAGTGGCAACAGTTTTAAATATGATGCCAAAATGCCTTAACCCAAATATCTCTGAAGTGACGCTAGGCATCAATGCCCACTGCGAACCATACACACACCAACCAGTACAGAACCCACATACAGAGAACCAGGAAAACCAGAAGATATTACTGCATGGCCAACACTCATAATTGCAAGTGTTACAGCTATAAACAGGGGCCTTACACAGCCTCTCTGCCTAAGGAAGTAATCCGAGATGTAACCTGTACCAAAACGACCCAGAAAATTTCATATACTCCATAGGGAAACTAAGGTGCTTGTTTCCATGCTTGTGTAACCTAGAGAACTTCCGATTTGACCAATATTATTTACCGTTGCCAATCCTGAACCCATACCACATGCCATGGCTAAAAACAATAACCAGAAGTTGTAGTAACCCGGTTTAGATGAACCAGGTTTGGTTCAGATGAACCAGGCTCTAGCCTGTTATTTTCCCTGGCTGACGCTTCGCTCCAGGTGAAGCGTTTAGTCTTCGGGAACCCCGAACCGAGGCGTCGCACAGGTGATTAAATTGTGAAGGAGGACTCCTTCCTTCATCCTGGCGCGCATCATTCTCAGGTATGTCCCCTGCCACAGAGAGAGAGAGAGAGAGAGAGAGAGAGAGAGAGAGCCTGAGAGAGAGAAAGAGCCGGGAGAGAGAGAGAGAGAGAGAGAGAGAGGCCTGAGATTGGTCGGTGACCTCCACCGGTGCCGGACGTGCGTCCGGTGGAGGTCCGGCCGGCCTTGGTGGCCGGCCGTGCCGCCGGCACCGAGCGCACAGCGGAGAGAAAGAAAGAAAGAGGGAGAGAGAGAAAATTAAGAGAGAGAGAGAGAGGGGAGGCCGCGGCGGCCGGCTCTGGTCCGGCCAATGGCGGCCGGACCGGCCCCAATTTGGCCGGATTCGACGCCGGCGCGGTGAATTTCACGCGGAGCAGAAGAGAGAAAGAGTGAGAGGGAGAGAAATTGAGAGAGAGGGGAAGGAGGCCAGCGCGGCGGCGGCCGCTCCGGCCGGCCTCCGGTGGCCGGGCCGGACGGGATTAGGCCGGCGGCGGCCCTGGCCGCCGGCCGGATGGTGTCCCCTGTTTCAGGCGAAACAGGGGAGCAGGGGAAGGAGGTTTGGCCATGGGCCGGCTGGGCCGGCCTGGTCTGGGCTTTGGGCCGTGCTGCGAGCATTTTGGGGCTGGATTTTGGGCCCCGTAACGGGCCGAGATTAGCAAGAAAATTATATGGCTAGAATCTGGGTTAATTCTAGTTTCTTGGGGTATTTTTACTTCCCAATTGGGTGTGTATAGTGGGAGATATTCGAGCCCAAAGTTGGGCCCGTGAACTAGTCTGGGTAGGGTCTTAAGGGTCATTTTATTAATTAGATTTCAGTGAATTAATTATGTACATTGATCCTGTAGGTGCCCAGACATCTGATTAGTTGGTGCATCATTTGGATTTTGCGTAGGAGGTAAGTAAGACTATTATGCAAATTTAATAATTGTTTAATTAATAAATTGAGTATATACAGTTTGCATGCATTTTTATAAATAAGAAGAAAATAAAATTATCTGAATTGTCTATGTAGCATGGAACTGTGGATTACAAATGAACAATTATATGATTATAGTGATTGGTAATATTGTAAGAAATGATTTATTGATGTATATGCCAGAAATGTGACTGCCTGTACGATATGTTTATATTGAGGTGACTATATGCATTTCCTAGTACTGTGCAAACCACTGTGAGGTAATGTGAGATACAGATGCATGATGTAATTGTGATGAAAATGTTAAATAGATTTATATGGGTCGCCGCGGTTCTCCTTTACTATGGCCCCACACATTGTAGCTGTGTTCTGTTATGATTGGCCACACACACTGGAGATGTATTCTGTTATGATATGGCCCCACACATTGTAGACGTGTTCTGTTATGATATGGCCACACACACCGTAGAGTGTGTTCTGTTATGGTATGGCCCCACATGTCTTACAATGTGTTCTGTTGATTTTCATATGGCCACATACATCGTAGAGTGTGTTCTGTTATGGTATGGCCCCACACATCGTACAATGTGTTCTGTTGATTTTATATGGCCACACATCTGGAGGATGTGCTCTGATTGAGGTATTGCAGGGCCGTGGGACACATAGGAAATCTATAATTACATAAACAGTGAGTTTGCTAGAATGCATATCCTGATGCTTATCGAATGTTCAATTTATGTTAAGTTGACAAAATGCATATGTTGATAGCATGTTAAATATAATTCAAGTATGATATGATTGTATAATAGGCTTACTTATTGAGTGTAAACTCATTAAACCTTCACAATGTTTTTCAGAGCCTCAGGGTTGATGATGGATATTCGGAGTTGATGGAGCTTCTAATAAATAAAATAAGAACCATTGCATTGGTGTAATCCTATTATGTTTTGTGTAGGGCTTGTTGTAGCCCAACTTTATTAGCATGACTTGGTGTAGGGTTTGAAACCCAAAACTTATAACTATCATTTGTATTATGGTTGGTTTTCATATTTATTGCCCATTTGAATCGTATATCAAGATTTTTAAGACGCCTTGCGTGCCCGGCACGCGGCGGGTTGTCACCCTAGCCCAATATTTGGGTCTGGGGCGTGACAGCTTTAGTGGTATCAGAGCCTAGGTTATTGACCTTAGGATCACATACATGATGACACCCTAGGCAAACAAATAGGTTGACATTGAGACAATTATCACTTTATATGAATTTCAAACCTTATGTTTTGGGAGCCTGATATGAAAAGTTTGATCATGATTTTTATAATAACTAATTTATCAGGAGATAGTAATGGCTCGCACTAGGAGCCAACAAAATGATGAGGGCTCCCAGGTTGGAAATGTTGGTCAACCAGGAGGTCAGGATGCTACTGGAGGTGCTGCCCCTGTCAACCCTGTTGGGACTGATCATCAGCGACTCCAGACCGAGATGCTTCAGGTTCTATCGGGTATGGCACAGTCGATGCGGGACATGCAACAACAAATTCATCAGGCTTTATCCTCTCAGTCTGCCATTCCTGCTCCGCAGACTCAGCCTACTCCCACTGTTCCGCAGAGTCAGCCTACCCCTATTGTCCCGCAGACGCAGCCTGCTTCCACTATGCCACAGACTCTATTTGTCCCTCCTGCTCCACAAATTCAGTCCACTGTACCTACTACTCATTTCACACCATTGACCCAGCCTACTCCACCTCAACCCTGGGTAGGGATTGGCCGTAGCTTTGCAGATTTCAAGAAGTTTGCCCCTGCTCCTTTCTCTGGTTCTAGCAACCCTATTGATGCTGAGAGATGGGTGCGAGATATGGAGAAGGCTTTTATGGCCCATGGTAGCCAGGAGTTGGAGCGGATCAGATTTGCTACTTATCTTCTCCAGGGGAGGCTTATGACTGGTGGCTAGTTGAGGAGCAGCGTCGGGGTGGTCAGGTTATGTCTTGGGGAGAGTTTAAGGAGGTATTCTTTGACAAGTACTTTCCCAGGAGTGTACAAAGGAGGATGGAATCAGAATTTCTTAAGTTGGAGCAAAGGAATCTTTCTGTGGCCCAATATGAAGCTGAGTTCACCAGATTGGCCCGCTTTGCTCCAAGTATTGTGACTAATGAAATGGCCAAGATCACCAGATTTACAGAGGGGCTGCGACCCAGACTGATGCAGGCAGTCAATGCATTTGAGCTTCATTCCTATAGTGCTGTGGTGAATAAGGCTTTGGTAATTGAGAGAGATATGAATACAGTTCAGAGGGATTGGGAGCAGAGGAAGAAAAAGGGGCCTATTGCGGGCCAACCCCCAACCCAGGTCAGGAAGAGAGGTGCGCAGCAGGCCCCAGCAGGACAGAGGAATAGAGAGACACGTTGCCTTCGCTGTGGGAGTTTTCACCCAGGAAGGCCTTGCCGTGGTGTGTCGGGTGCCTGCTACCTCTGCGGGAGGACTGATCACAAAATGGCTACCTGTCCCCTTCAGAAGACTCAGCAGCCCTCTTCTAGTCAAGGGTTGATTCAGCAGCAGCAGCAGCCACAGAGGACCCAGGGTAGAGTCTTCAACCTCACTCAGCAGGATGCTGCCGCTTCTAATTCTGTGGTGACAGGTAAACCATTTAAATACATACCTAGTATAATACCCTTTTCTAGCGCAATGTATTGGTAATTACTAGAACATTAGATTAAATGTTAAATCTTTGATGTTAAAACAAAATTTACTTATATCCAGGAATGATTAAAGTTGGCACTGCGTATGCTCAAACACTTATTGACCCGGGTGCCACGCATTCATTTATATCTGACACCTATCTTAGCAAGAATACATCATTGACACCTGAATCTCTAGACCATGAGTTGCTCATTGCCTTTCCAAATGGTGATATTATGAAAGTTGGCACAGTATGCAAATCCTGCTTGATTATCATTGAGGATATGAGATTATATGCTGATCTTTTTGTCCTTCCATTGAAATTCTTTGATGTTATCCTTGGCATGGATTGGTTAGCCTCCTATCATGCTTCAGTAGACTGTTTCAGGAAGATTGTCAATTTCAAAATTCCAAATCAGTCTGAATTCAGTTTTACTGGGGTCAGTCACATCTAGCCTCTGTGTTCATTTCAGCGCTACAGGCTGGAAAGTATTTATTGAGTGGTGGTCAAGGATTCCTTGCTGTTGTTAAGGATCTTCAAAAGGAGGAGACCAAGTTGGAGGATATTCCTGTAGCTCGAGAATTTCCTGATGTTTTCCCTAATGAATTGACTGATTTGCCCCCAGATCGGGAGGTTGAATTCTCCATTGACTTAATTCCTGGAACTGGGCCTATATCCAAGGCTCCTTACCGCATGGCCCCGGCTGAGTTAAAAGAATTGAAAGATCAGTTGCAGGAGCTCCTAGATCGGGGATTTATCAGACCCAGTGTTTCCCTTGGGGTGCTCCAGTTCTATTTGTTAAGAAGAAGGATGGCAGTCTCCGGCTATGCATTGATTACCGGGAAATTAATAAGGTAACAGTGCGGAACAGATACCCTTTGCCGAGGATTGATGACTTGTTTGATCAACTCCAAGGAGCCCGAGTATTCTCGAAGATTGATCTCAGGTCAGGTTACCATCAGCTTAAAGTCAAGGAGGGAGATGTGCCTAAAACAGCATTCAGAACCAGATATGGCCATTACGAATTTTTAGTGATGCCATTTGGATTGACTAATGCCCCGGCAGCATTCATGGACTTGATGAATAGAATCTTTAAGCCATATTTGGATCAGTTTGTGGTGGTCTTCATTGATGATATTTTGATCTATTCTAAGAGTCACAGGGAGCATGAGGATCACTTGAGGATGGTGCTGCAGATTCTTAGGGAGAAGAGGCTCTATGCCAAGTTGCAGAAGTGTGATTTTTGGTTGGACCAAGTATCTTTCTTGGGTCATATAATCTCTATTGACGGCATTTCTGTGGACCCGAAAAAGATTGATGCTATTATTAGCTGGTGCAGACCTTCCAATGTGGCGGAAGTCAGAAGTTTCTTGGGACTTGCTGGGTATTACCGTAAATTTGTGGAAGACTTCTCTAGCATTGCTCTACCTCTAACTCGCTTAACCCAGAAGCGAGTAAAGTTTGATTGGACAGAGGAGTGCGAGAAAAGTTTCCAGGAGTTAAAGCAGCGATTAGTGTCAGCTCCCATCCTTGTTCTTCCGTCAGGATCTGAGGGTTTTACACTTTATACTGATGCCTCTCGAAGAGGATTGGGATGCGTTCTGATGCAGAGTGGAAAGGTGATAGCTTATGCCTCCAGACAACTGAAGCCTTATGAGCAGAATTATCCTACTCATGATCTGGAATTAGCTGCGGTGGTTTTTGCTTTAAAGATTTGGCGGCATTATCTCTATGGGGTGTCGTGTGATGTGTATACAGACCATAAGAGTCTAAAATATATCTTCACACAGAAGGAGCTCAATTTGAGGCAGAGGAGGTGGTTGGAGCTTCTGAAGGACTATGATCTGAATCTGCATTATCATCCTGGGAAGGCTAATGTTGTGGCTGATGCCTTGAGTAGGAAGACCTCTTCTGAGTTAGCTGCTATGCTTACCTCCCAGCCTCACATTCTGAAGGACCTCGAGAGGTGGGAGATTGGACTGAGAGTACAGCAGTCTGATGGACTTGTTGCTGCACTTATTCTTCAGCCGACTCTTGTTGACAAATTAAGTCCTCCCAGATGGAAGATCCAGATCTTCAAAGAATTAAGGTTGCTGTTCAGTCAGGAGTTCAGAGTGGATTTTATGTAATGGATGATGGATCCCTGAGATTTGAAGGCAGACTTTGTGTACCTAGCAATGAGGAGTTGAAAGCCGAGATTTTGAGGGAGGCTCACTACTCTCCCTATACTGTTCATCCAGGTGGTACTAAAATGTATAGAGACTTAAAGGAGAATTTTTGGTGGAAAGGTATGAAGAGGGAGATTGCTCAGTTTGTGGCCAAGTGCTTGGTATGTCAGCGAGTGAAGGCCGAACACCAAAGGCCTGCGGGACCCCTTCAGTCTCTGATGATTCCTCAGTGGAAATGGGAAAAGATTACTATGGATTTTGTGACTGGTTTGCCCAAAACTCCCAGGAGTAATGATGCAGTTTGGGTTATTGTGGACAGACTGACAAAATCAGCCCACTTTCTACCTTTCAGAGTTGGAGTCTCGAGTGATAGATTGGCTAGCATGTATATTGAGCAGATCGTGAGACTTCATGGTGTTCCTGTCTCTATTGTATCTGACCGGGATACCAGATTTGTATCACAGTTTTGGAAGAGCCTTCATAAGGCCTTGGGAACCAAATTAAACTTTAGCACAGCTTATCATCCCCAGTCTGATGGACAGTCAGAGAGGACCATACAGATTCTGGAGGACATGTTGCGAGCCTGTGTGATGGACTTGGGTGGGGCTTGGGATAATCACTTACCTTTGGTGGAATTTGCATATAATAATAGTTACCAAGCCAGTATCCACATGGCTCCATTTGAGGCCTTGTATGGTAGGAGGTGCAGATCTCCTTTATGTTGGGATGATGTGGGGGAAAGAAAATTGCTAGGCCCTGAGCTGATCCAGCAGACAGTAGATAAGGTGCATTTGATCAGGGAGCGTCTTCGTACAGCTCAGAGCAGGCAGAAAAGTTATGCTGATGTCAGAAGAAGGGAGTTAGAATTTCAGGTTGGGGATCATGTATTCTTAAGGGTATCACCAACCAAGGATGTGATGAGATTTGGGATTAGAGGAAAGCTTAGTCCACGCTATATTGGACCTTTTGAGATCTTGAGCAGAGTTGGGGAGGTTGCATACAGCTTAGCACTGCCTCCGATTTTATCTGGTGTTCACAATGTATTCCATGTATCTATGTTGAGGAAGTATGTTTCAGACCCCAGTCATGTTATAGCTTATGAGCCTATTCAGTTGAGGAAGGATTTATCATATGAGGAACATCCTATGCGTATCGTGGACCGCAAAGATCAGGTACTGAGGCGGCGTACCATTCCCTATGTCAAGATACAATGGAGTAATCATTCTGAGAGGGAGGCTACTTGGGAACTGGAGGAAGAGATGAAAACAAAGTATCCACAATTATTTGAAGGTAATTTATCTATCTTAGATTGTTGACTTTTGAGATTTATAGTATACCAATTTCGAGGCCGAAATTTTTATAAGGAGGGGAGGATGTAGTAACCCGGTTCAGATGAACCAGGTTCTAGCCTGTTGGTTTTCCCTGGCTGACGCTTCGCTCCAGGTGAAGCGTTTAGTCTTCGGGAACCCCGAACCGAGGCGTCGCACAGGTGATTAAATGAAGGAGGAGGACTCCTTCCTTCATCCTGGCGCGCATCATTCTCAGGTATGTCCCCTGCCACAGAGAGAGAGAGAGAGAGAGAGAGAGAGAGAGAGAGAGAGAGAGAGAGAGAGAGAGAGAGAGAGAGAGAGAGAGAGAGAGAGAGAGAGAGAGAGAGAGAGGGCCTGAGAGTTGGCCGGTGACCTCCACCGCGCCGGCGTGCGTCCGGTGGAGGTCCGGCCGGCCTTGGTGGCCGGCCGTGCCGCCGGCACCGAGCGCACAGCCGGAGAGAAAGAAAGAAAGAGGGAGAGAGAGAATTAAGGAGAGAGAGAGAGAGGGAGGCCGGCTCTGGTCCGGCCAACGGCCGGACCGGCCCCAATTTGGCCGGACGCCGGCGCGGTGAATTTCATGCGGGAGCAGAAGAGAGAAAGAGAGAGGGAGAGAAATTGAGAGAGAGAGGGGGAAGGTGGCCGGCGCGGCGGCGGCCGGCTCCGGCCCGGCCTCCGGTGGCCGGGCCGGACGGGATTAGGCCGGCGGCGGCCCTGGCCGCCGGCCGGATGGTGTCCCCTGTTTCGGGCGAAACAGGGGAGCAGGGGAAGGAGGTTTGGCCATGGGCCGGCTGGGCCGGCCTGGTCTGGGCCTTTGGGCCGTGCTGCGAGCAATTTTGGGGCTAGTTTTTGGGCCCGTAACGGGCCGAGATTAGCAAGAAAATTATATGGCTAGAATCTGGGTTAATTCTAGTTTCTTGGGTATTTTTACTTCCCCAATTGGGTGTGTATAGTGGAGATATTCGAGCCCAAAGTTGGGCCCGTGAACTAGTCTGGGTAGGGTCTTAAGGGTCATTTTATTAATTAGATTTCAGTGAATTAATTATGTACATTGATCCTGTAGGTGCCCAGACATCTGATTAGTTGGTGCATCATTTGGATTTTGCGTAGGAGGTAAGTAAGACTATTATGCAAATTTAATAATTATTTAATTAATAAATTGAGTATATACAGTTTGCATGCATTTTTATAAATAAGAAGAAAATAGAAATTATCTGAATTGTCTATGTAGCATGGAACTGTGGATTACAAATGAACAATTATATGATTATAGTGATTGGTAATATTGTAAGAAATGATTTATTGATGTATATGCCAGAAATGTGACTGCCTGTACGATATGTTTATATTGAGGTGACTATATGCATTTCCTAGTACTGTGCAAACCACTGTGAGGTAATGTGAGATACAGATGCATGATGTAATTGTGATGAAAATGTTAAATAGATTTATATGGGTCGCCGCGGTTCTCCTTTACTATGGCCCCACACATTGTAGCTGTGTTCTGTTATGATTTGGCCCACACACTGGAGATGTATTCTGTTATGATATGCCCCACACATTGTAGACGTGTTCTGTTATGATATGGCCACACACACCGTAGAGTGTGTTCTGTTATGGTATGCCCCACATGTCTTACAATGTGTTCTGTTGATTTTCATATGGCCACATACATCGTAGAGTGTGTTCTGTTATGGTATGCCCCACACATCGTACAATGTGTTCTGTATGGCCACACATCTGGAGGATGTGCTCTGATTGAGGTATTGCAGGGCCGTGGGACACATAGGAAATCTATAATTACATAAACAGTGAGTTTGCTAGAATGCATATCCTGATGCTTATCGAATGTTCAATTTATGTTAAGTTGACAAAATGCATATGTTGATAGCATGTTAAATATAATTCAAGTATGATATGATTGTATAATAGGCTTACTTATTGAGTGTAAACTCATTAAACCTTCACAATGTTTTTCAGAGCCTCAGGGTTGATGATGGATATTCGGAGTTGATGGAGCTTCTAATAAATAAAATAAGAACCATTGCATTGGTGTAATCCTATTATGTTTTGTGTAGGGCTTGTTGTAGCCCAACTTTATTAGCATGACTTGAGTGTAGGGTTTGAAACCCAAAACTTATAACTATCATTTGTATTATGGTTGGTTTTCATATTTATTGTCTCATTTGAATCGTATATCAAGATTTTTAAGACGCCTTGTGTGCCCGGCACGCGGCAGGTTGTCACCCTAGCCCAATTTTTGGGTCTGGGGTGTGACAGAAGTCATAAGTCCATATAACCTGCAGCAGATTCAAGTTTTCTCCTCTTGGCAGCAGAATCTTGTCCACGCTGTATGCTTCATGCCCATTATTGCTGGGCATTTTGTTAGGTCCAATATGTTCGTGCTTCATGCAGCTTCTTTTAGCTCATATTTGGCTATATCTTCTCTCTTTTGTAAATTCCCATGGATTGATATTATCTATCAATTGGATCCTACCAGAACAAGAAGTTTCAGCTAGTTTCTTAGATTCCTTCATCTGGGCTTTTACCACAATGGCTAGTGGAGATACAAGCAGCAGCAGAAGCATGGCAAATATCAGAATCCGGGCTTCTGATCCCATTGTCATAACACTTTCCCCTATTATAATAAGCATAAGATAACCAGCAATGGTTAAAACAACGATTGATAAAGCATCAAGAAATTTCTTGTCATATGCTCCATTTGTCTAACGAACTTCTATGAAAAACATAAGCAACAATGTTAGGAGAGTGGGCAACAGTGAAAGCATTAGAAGGAAAGAACTTAGATTGCCATCAAACAATGCCCTATATATCTGAATAAGGATTGCACCACTTGGGCCCGAAAAACGCTACATAGAAAAAAAATAAAAATGTAAAAAGCACTTATCAGATGTCTAAGGCAAATATGAATTAACTGCAGGAGAAACAAAAAAAAAAAAGAAAAAGGTTAGCAGCAGTAAACTGATAACTGAGACAAATGCCGTATGAGATAACAGCATTACAACTACTTCTAATTGGCATGGAAGCCTACACACACATAAATAAAGAACTAGAATGTAGCCAAGTCTAAATTTGACCATTTTTTTCATCTTTAGATCCATACAAATTACAAATCCTAAAGATGAAAAAAGTGGGTTGGCTTTGATATCTATGTGTATTCAAGAATGAAAAAAGGTGAGCGGATTCAAGATCTGCTACATTTAAATGTAACCAAGTCCAACACTCTCTCTCTATATGTGTGTATGTATGTGTATATGTATGTATGTGTGTGTGTAAACTTAGGATCAACTTTTTATGCCACAAGAAAAAGAAACTAGTCTCGATGCACCTTTGAAATTTAAGGGAGGGAAGACAAAGGAACAAGAAGGATACAAATACAAGAGCCCAGGAGATGCAAAGAAGAGGAGCAAAAGTATAAAAGGGGGAAAAAAGAGGGGGGCATGCAAGACCATGAAACTATTTTCTCCTAGTCAATGTACTGCACCTAGAAAGCCAGACTACAAGATCAGGGCATGAAGCTCGCCATGAGTGGACATACAGAAGTTCACTGGAATCTGCAACAAGCCTCTGAAACTAAGTATGGATCTATAACAATGATGTCCTGTGGAACCTCTTTTTTTGTCTACATAAGTTCATTGGAATCTATAACAAACCCTTGAAAATAAATACGCAGGACCTTATTCCTTGTCTACATAAGTTACCCTCACCAACCACACCAGAATGTATCAAAATAGAAAAATCGGCATGAAATTTGCATGTAGTTGAAAATCAGAAAGAGATCTTCTCTCCCTGATGTAGGACAATTTGCATTTGATACCAATCAGCACCCACAGAAGTAATTGTCTTGGAGCATTTATTTCTAGTACCAGCTAATGCAGACCACATCTGCTCAGCAGAAGAAGCCCTCCCCTTACTTAACTCTTCATTGCAGTAGTTCAAAATGCTTCCACAAAGTAATTACAGGTTGGTTGAATGATTATAAATTTGGCATGCAGGATTATCTCAGCTGGAGTATACTCAAACTTCGAAATAAATTCAAAGCATTTGCTAATTCTTTGAAACTTTGGTCATAGAAAAACTAAAACAAAATGAGAATCACAAAGCATTCCAAAGGAATGGTGCTAGAATTACCCATGTCAAATCCTTATCGAAACAGTTTTAATGGTTTGAACACAAAACCTCCTCCACTTGAGGGAGGGATGCAACAATTGAGCTATAAGCCAGTTCACCAAACAAAAGTAAAAAAATTAAAATTATTATCTAGATGTAGAGTTACCAACATCGTATGCTAATTCAAGAAAAAACAAGATGAGATCTGTAACAAAAACAAAGGATTTGCAACCACACCAGCAGAGTAGCAGTAGTAGCACCAGCTAACATCATTAACAAGTATTTCATGAAAATATTGGTTGCAATTCATGAACGGTCTATAACGTTTGTGAGTTATTGAGTATTTCTTAGATAATTACAGAATTCTATAATGCTTCAGAGAAATGGAATCATATGCAATCAGGCCTCTTCCTAGAAGGTAACATGTACACACAAAGACCCAAAAAAAAAGGTCAGACCAAGTAAATTAACCAAATCACCGTAAACCAAACAATATACAAAATCAGAAGAGAAAAACCCTTGAATCCACCAAAACCTGAAGAATCCGAAGAAAAAGAAGACTTTTGAAAGGAATAGGGAAAGGAGGTGTTGGTATTCAATATATATATATATACATATATATATACATATACATATACATATACATATATATATACATATACATATACATATACATATATATATATAATATACATATACATATATATACATATATATATACATATATATATATACATATATATATATATATACATATATATACATACATATATATATATATATATATATATATATATATATATATATATATATATATATATATATATATATATATATATATATATATATATATATATATATATATATATATATATATATATATATATATATATATATATATATATATATATATATATATATATATGTGTAGCGGAAGCATGCAGATCATTTAACATGCATAAAATTAAATTGACATATAAAAAAAAAAATTATCATATAATTTTTCTAAACATAAAAACATACCGATATGTTGAGGTCTTAAAGGAACAGATGCACCCTTCTACCGAATTTGAAGCTATAGATAAAGAATCCCACGGTAGAGTTTACGGGCCAAGGTACTTCATAAAATACCTGCAAAATTAAAACAAAACCAGAGCCTTCCTTACCTTTCTCAGGATCGGTATCGAATTATGAGAGTGGGCTCACTCTTGATTTTCTATATTTCTCACAACTCTGGCGCATATAAAATAAGAGAGAAAAGGAGAAAAGAGACTTTTCTTTCATTTTTTCTTTTCATCTGAAAGTCCACCTTATGCCATATTTATAGAAATAAAAAATTATTTTAAATTAATTTAATTTAGATAACGTTTATCTGTTACAACATTTAATTTTGATCGAAATAATTCTCATGTCAACTCTTTGATGAAACTAATTTACAAATAATATCTAAATTAATATAATAATATCTAAATTATCAAATCTCATTTAATAATTTTAGATATTATTAATTTCAAACATCTAATAAATTAAATTTATTATTTTATTTTTTAATATTCTCAATAATCACATTATCAAATTATCAAAAAATAAAATTTCTCTCTTTTCATTAACTCATAATATGCACCACTTACAAGAGAAAAATTCTCTTGTATAATATTTTATAACACTTATGTGAAATCATTCATATCAATTATTATATGAACAATATGTCTAAACATATTTTTATTTTATCCAATAACTAATTTATTGAACCAAAATAAATGTGAAAAAAATAATCAATCAAATCGATTATTTATCTTCATAATAAACTCTTTATTATAAAGTTTCAATAAATATTTTATTTAAAAATAAATAAATAATTAATCACATTAATTATTCGATCCAAGAGTATTCGATGCATGTGGGAACCATGGACCCATAATTTCAAGCTCTAATAAACTTGAATAAATCCAATTAAAACTCTTTAATTATTTATTCAGTTTATTAATCTCAAAGTTATTCCACTAAAAACTCAAGACTACATTCTTGAAAATTATAGATTAATTTTACTCAAAAAACTTGAGTCATCCATTTATATAATCATTAATTGTAATTAACCCTCATAATTAGTTCATAATTAGAGCTAGGTGAATAACCGTTATACCCCTCTAATTTTCTCTTATTTCTTAAGTACCATTGATTCACTAGTTAAACAGTTAATTTATGATCGGATCATAAATTATGCCCATAATATTTAGCTAAATAATCAACACTTAAGAGAACTAATTTTAAGCTTTGTTTCAAAAGAGATAGATTCCATATATTTAAATTTGTTGACCCTACATTGATTTTGATGTTTACAAAATAATTAAGCAACGATTAATTCTATTTATCAAGCTTATTGCAGGGAAGTTCAGATGCTCTATAAGTAAGTATCTTCATGCAAAATTTTATGTGAATATATATTCATTTTATTTTGCCACTAGATTGATATCAAGTGAATATCTTTTAGCTATGGCCGTTCTTTTTGGCTTGGGAGTTAGCTATTTAGCTAGTTAGCATAACATTTAGCTAACTACCAAACTTTGTCTATGACTTGGCCGAACATTTTATTTTTTGAGCTAGTGGTTAGCTAGCTTGTTGCTTCGTTAGCTAGCTGGAGTTCCATTTTAGCTAGCTGAGGTGCATGTTACAGTTGCTAGCCGAGCCATTTCATTTTGAGCTAGCTGGCTAGCTAGCTTGCTTCTTCTTTGGCTAGCTAGAGTTCCTTGTTAGCTAGCTTGGCCTCTTTGTGAGTTAGCTGGATTTCATTTAGTTAACTATGGATTTGAACGCCTCTGTGCCAGCCGTTTGCTTTGAGTATCAGTTAGCTAATTAGCTAACTTGACTTCTCTGTTAGCTAGCTGGCTTACTTTTTAGTTGACTATCATTCCCTGTTACATGTATTGGCCAAATGCTGCTTCTTTTTAGCTAACTGGTGAGCTAGCTGATGGTTCTCTTAGCTAGCTAGCATATCTTGTTAGCTAACTACTTTGCTTTGGAGCTAACTATTTTCTTTTTTAGCTAACTAATTTTCACAGGTTCCTCCAAGCCGTGAGCATAAAAATTTTAGTTAGCTGAAGAGCTAACTTTCACTCCTTCAAGCCGTTTGAATTCATTTCTTAGTTAGCTGGAAAGTTAGCTAACTTTTGGTTCAGTTAACTAGGAAGCTAACCTCTCACTGGGCCTATGGCTGCCTTCTTTTTCCATGAGTTAGCTAATGAGTTAACTCTCCTGGACGGATGCTTTATTACTTTTTGAGTTGGGTTAGCTGGAAGCTAACTACCAGCTGCTCAGTTAGCTAAATAGCTAACTCATCATTCTCTAATAGCTTTGTTTCTCCTGCAAACCGAGAGCCATTTATTTTCAGTCAGCTGGGGAGCTAGCTACCATTTCATGGCTACTTCTCCCTGCCGCATGGTTTGCCTACTTAGTTAGTTAAAGAGCTAGCTATCTTGTGGCTTGGTTAGCTAATGAGCTAACTACTGGTTCATTACTTCTTCTCCTGGCTGCATGCTTTGCTTGTGAGTTAGCTGGGAAGCTAACTAGCAATCGTTTAGTTTCCTAAGAAGTTACCTGACCTTCTCCTGGATGGTTATTCTTGCCGTGCGATTTCAAAAGAGCTAGCTGGGGCTCTTGCTTTCTTCCTGACCGATCGTCTTCAAAGATCTTCAGCTACCTAGAATTAATTCCAGTCAGCTACCACTCAAGCGTTTGGGCATGCTCTCTCTCTCTTCTTTATTACATTGCTATTTTCAGCTACATTAACTTTTTGATTTCTTGGATTGTGACAGAGTTTTTCCTTCCTCAAATGGATTAAGTGCATTCAATGTTTAAGGGAAATAATCTCAACGGTTATTTTTTCTTCCCGTTTTACTTTCCATTTGTTTCTAATGTATCTAACGGATATTTTTATTGTTGGATGCTTATAAATAGTTGTGATTAGATAAACAACATGATGGATTTTGAAAGAGAAAATCAAGAGAAGGAAATCCAAGAAAAAGAGCCTTTATTGCATATTCTTCGGAGTAGTGAAAAGCAAGATCATGTGCATTGAAGTTGTCAAATCTCAAGATCATTCATTGCTCAAGTCGTCTAGATCAATTAAAGCTCTCAAGCAATCAAAGCTTCAAATCCCTTGAAGTTCTTCATTTATTGCTGAGGAGTTGCTTCAAATTTGTAAAGTATATCTTGAATATTTGCTCATTATAGGAGCTACTTGATCTCATTTATTCTAAACACTTGTAAAAGGGTTAGAGTTAACCCTTATTTTGTGTTGGCCTCCTTGTGCCGTTAAACAAGAGGACTAGCCTGGTAAGGCTAGGGGTTGGCTGCCTTGTGCCGTATAAACAAGAGAGCTAGCCGGGGAAGGCTAGAGATTGTAATCGTTGTGATACGAATAGTGAAATTTCCAAAGGTTTTGAGGAGTGGACGTAGGTACTGGGTGTAGCATCGAACACTATAAACTCTCTTGTGTTTGTGGTTGCTGATTTTTCTGTGTTATTATCATTCTGTGCACTTCACTACACCGCTGCTAAGTAATTTTAAAATTAGGGTTAAAGCACATATCTGCGATAGCAATTAATTTTTAATAACCCAATTTACCCCCTCTTGGGTTGCTATATCTGGGCAACAAGTGGTATCGGAGCAGAGTGCTCTTGATTACTAACTTTAATTAGCTTGAGCCAAAGATCAGTAGTAATCCAAATGGGATCTATGTTGATTGAAGGACAATCAACTAATAGACCACCTTTGTTCAGTGGAACAAATTACACTTATTGGAAAGCACGAATGAAAATCTTTATTCAAGCACTAGATTATGATTTATGGGGAATCATAATTAATGGACCACACACACCCACTATTAAGATTGACAATCTTGATATTGCAAAACCTGAATCTGAATGAGATGAGCAAGATACGAAACTAGCTCAATTAAATGCAAAAGCTATGAATGTTCTTTATTGTTCTCTTAATGTAAATGAATTTAATCACATATCTACTTGCATGTTTGCTAAAGAAATCTAGGATAGACTTAAAGTTATCCATGAGGGAACAAATTAAGTCAAGAATCCAAAATAAATATGCTTGTTCATAAGTATGAATTATTTAAGATGGATTCTGCTAAGAATATCACTGATATGTTTATAAGATTTACTGATATTATTAATGGATTTAAAAGTCTTGGAAAGTCTTATGCTAACAGTGATCTTGTTAGAAAAATCTTAAGATCTTTACCTAGGACATGGGAATCAAAGGTCACTGCTATAAAAGAAGCAAAAGATCTCAATACTTTATCACTTGAAGAGTTGGTCGGTTCTTTGATGACACATGAGCTTCAGCAACAACAACATATTGATAAGATGAATCAAAGAAGAAAAGAACTATGTCATTGAAGAGTGGAATTCAGAATGATGAAAGTGAGGAAACCAAATGATAGCGAGAAAGATGATGAAATGACACTTATCTCAAGAAAATTTAAAAAGTTCATGAAAAGAAAGAAGTTTGAAAAAGAAAATATTTTACAAAAGGAGAGATTATAGCAAAGAAAAAGAAAAGAATGAACCTCCTACTTGCTATGAGTGCAAAAAGCCTGGACATATCAGACCAGAATGTCCACTATTAAAGAAAGGATCCAAAAGAGTAAAGAAGAAAGCAATGATGGCTACATGGAGCGACAGTGAGGCTACAAGTTCAGAAGATGAAGAAAAAACTGAAGTGGCTAATTTATGTTTCATGGCTGATAATGATAAGGTAAATCCTAGCTTTCTAGATGACTTTACTTTTGATGAATTATATGGTGCATTCTATGAATTTGTTGATGATTTAGCAAATTTAAGTTCAAAGAACAAGGATTTGAAAAATGAAATCAAAAATCTTACTCTTGAAAAAGAAAGAATTTCAAAAGATAATGAATCATTATTAAAGAAAATCAAGATTTGAAAAATGAAGTAAATAAATTAAAACCAATTGTTGATAGATTTACTTTGAGCTTAGAAAAATTAGAAATAATTTTAAATAGTCAAAGAGCTGTTTACAATAGAGCTGGTCTTGGATATAATCCCTTTGAAAGATAAAAGTTTTTGAAAAATATTTATGTACATGGAAATTACTCCACCAAAATTAATTATTTTAAATATGGTAAATTAGGACATAAAGCTTATACTTGTCACACACACAATGTGAAAAAAATATGGGTTCCAAAAAGAACTATTTTAACTAACTCTAAAGGACCCAAGAAGGCTTGGGTACCTAAGAGCAAAACTTGAAATTGCGTATGCAGGTGTGTCTTGCGACCCGAGCAACTAAAAGATAATGGTACTTGGATAGCGGGTGCTCGAGACACATGACAGGTGATGAATCACAATTCATCACTTTGGAGGCAAAAGATGGAGGTGTTGATACTTTCAGTGATAATGGCCAAGGAAAAATTATTGGCGTTGAAAAAATAGGTATCACACATCATGCTTTTATTGATAATATCTTACTTGTGAAAGGACTGAAACATAATTTACTTAGTATTAGTCAATTATGTGACAAAGGATTTAATGTTACATTTGAATCATTTTTATGCATTGTTAAAAATCCTGCTAATAAAAATATAAAATTTATTGGTCAAAGGCATTGTAATGTATACATTGTTAATTTAAATGATTTGCATGATAAAAATATTGATTACCTAGTTGCTACAAATAATAAAACTGATTGTAGTTGGTTATGGTATCATAGGCTAGCTCATGCAAGCATGATTTATTATCTAAATTAATTAAGAAAGATTTAGTGCATGGTTTACCAAAACTAGTTTTTGAAAAAGACAAGATTTGCAATGCTTGTCAGTTTGGAAAACAAACCCAAGTATCTTTTAAATCAAAGAATTTGGTTTCAACCACTAGACCCTTGAACTCTTGCATATGGATTTATTTGGTCCTGCAAGAACAACTAGTCTAGAAGGAAAAAGATATGGCTTTGTTGTTATTGATGATTTCTCTCGTTTTACATGGGTTTTATTTTTAACTAGTAAAGACGAAGCATTTCCTTCATTTCAAAAATTATTTAAAAGATTACAAATAAAAAGAATTCTTTTGTTTTATCAATTCGAAGCGATCATGGAAAAGAATTTAAAAATGAATCTTTTGAAAACTTTTGTAATGAAAATGGAATTGAACATAATTTTTCTGCACCAATAACACCTCAACAAAATGGAGTAGTTGAAAGAAAGAATAGAACTTTAGAAGAAATGGCCCGTACCATGTTGTGTGAGAGCAATCTCCCAAAGTTTTTTGGCTGAAGCTATTAACACTGCATGTTATGTTTTAAATCGTGCATTGATTAGACCTATTTTGAAAAAGACTCTTTATAAATTTTGGAAAGGAAAAAAACCAAACATCAGTTATTTTCATGTGTTCGGATGCCGATGTTTTGTTTTAAATAATGAACAATCAAACCTTGATAAATTCGATGCTAAATCTGATGAAGAATTTTTCTCGGTTATTCTTTGCATAGTAGAGCTTTTAGAGTATTCAACAAAAAGCTCTAGTAGTAGAAGAATCTATTCATGTTATTTTTGATGAATCTAATGATCTTCCATTAAGGAAGAGAAAAGGTACAAATGATGCAGATGAGATTGAATATCAACTCAAGGACATCACTTTAAAGGATAAAGATGAGTCAGATACTCAAGAGGTAAATGAAGAAGGGAACACTGACCTACCAAAAGCTTCACAAGGTAATGATGAATTAGAAAGGGGATGGAGGTACATTTTTAGTCACCCTAAAGATCAAATTATAGGTGATCCATCTCAAGGTATTAGAACTAGATCATCATTTAGAGATATTATAATAACTTAGCATTTGTATCTAAAATTGAACCTAAATGTTATGATGATGCTAAAAATGATGTTGATTGGATTAATGCCATGCATGAGGAACTTCACCAGTTTGAAAGAAATAATGCATGGACTCTTATTGAAAGACCTCATGATCATTGGAACTAAATGGGTTTATAGAAACAAATTAGATGAACATGGTAATATAATTAGAAATAAGGCAAGATTAGTAGCTAAGGATTATAATCAAGAAAAGGGAATTGATTTTGATGAAACTTATGCCCCAGTTGCTAGATTAGAAGCTATTAGATTACTTCTTGCTTATGCTTGCTTTATGAAGTTTAAATTATATCAAATGGACGTTAAAAGCGCTTTCTTGAATGGATACATTGCTGAACAAGTTTTTGTGGAATAACCACCCGGTTTTGAGAATCACTTGTTTCCAAATCATGTATTTAAGTTGAATAAAGCTTTATATGGTTTGAAACAAGCACCCTGGGCTTGGTATGAAAGGTTAAGCAAATTCTTGATTAGTAATGAATTTATTCGAGGAAACGTGGATACAACGTTATTTATTAAAAGATAAAAAAGTGATATATTAATTGTTCAAATCTATGTTGATGATATCATATTCGGTGTCACTAATGAATTTTTGTGTAAAGACTTTGCTAAGCTCATGCAGGGAGAGTTCAAGATGAGTATGATGGGAGAACTAAACTACTTCCTCGGACTACAAATCAAACAAAGCAAAGATGGGATCTTCATAATCCAATCCAAATATATCAAAGAAATGATCAAGAAGTTTGGCATGGAGACATCAAAAAGTATTGGTACTCCTATGAGCTCATAATGTAGACTTGAAACTTATGATACTGAAAAGTCTGTTGATTTGAAATTATAGAGACATGATAGGATCATTGTTGTATTTAACTGCTAGTTGACCAGATATTTTATTCAGTATATGCATGTGTGCTAGATATCAAGCTAATACTAAAGAATCACACTTGCTTGCTGTTAAAAAAATATTCAAATATTTGAATGGAACAGTAAACTTAGGTTTATGGTATGATAAACAATCTAGCATTGACTTAATAGATTACACTGATTTAGACTTTGCTGGATGTAAAATTGATAGAAAATCAACTAGTGGTACTTGCCAATTTTTAGGTGCTAACTTAATTTCATGGTTTAGCAAAAAGCAAACTTCAGTAGCATTATCTACAGCCGAGGTCGAATATGTTGCAGCTGGTTACTGTGTTCAAATCTTGTGGATTAAGCAGCAACTAGAAGATTATGGCATTAAGCAAAAAGCCATTTCTATAAAATGTAATAATACAAGTGCAATATGCTTAACTAAAAATCCCATACAACATTCAAGAACAAAACATATTGAAATTAGACACCATTTCATTAGAGATCATGTGAATAATGGAAATATTGTAATTGATTTTATAAGCAATGAAAATCAAATTGCTGATATTTTCACTAAGCCTCTTGATGAAACAAAATTTTATGAAATTAGAAGAGAATTAGGAATGTATGATCCAACTGCTTAATGAATCAATTAATGAAAGTGTTTTTGAAATGACATTTGAAAATCATGATATCTTTTCAACCAAATCTCTTAATGGAAAATCTTTTCAAATTAAGTGCATTGAATCTACCTTTGAGTGTGTCAGTAGGCTATGTATTAAATACTCTTTAATTCCCTCTAATGCATGAAGCCTTTTTCCATTAAATCCACCAACCGGGCATTCAACTCCTTTTATTCCTCTCTTGGTAGTTAACCAACCAGGTAACCAAACAGTCACTGGCCAGTTAACCAACTAGGAGACCTTCCTATATAACCTTTTCCACCAACCGGCTTCTCCTTCAATTCGTTCAAACATTCAACCGGCTTCAACCAATCATCCTCTCCACTTCATCTCTTCATTTCTCATTCAAGCCTTCATCAAATCATTCTATCCAACTCCTGTTCCAATCTATCTTCCAAAATATTTCCCATTTCATCTCTTATTCAAGAAGATCGTGAATGGCTCCCAAGAAGAAAGCAATCGCAAGAGATGACGATTCTGATCTTCGAAGGAACTAGTCTTCCTCATCTTCTTCTTCTCAAATCAACACCCTCATTGCCGCTAAGTCTTTTGTGCATGGCAGGTTAGTTGATTTTAACTTCTTAGAATAAGAAAACTTTAAGATAGAGGAACTCTTTAATAATCAAGGTTGGAAAACTATCTTATCCACCAAAAGGCCAATCTACCCTGAGTTAATTAAAGAATTTAACGAGAATATTACCTTTGGTTTTGGAACTCTTTCATCCTACGTAAAGAAAACTAGGATTGACCTTGATCGAAAGACTCTAGGTTCTGCTTTAAGCATTCCTCATGATGGTATCCTAGAAATCCTACATAGCGAAAGAGGTTATAAAATTGGTTTAATCCTTGGCATAGATGATAACGAGGCTAGTAACATAGAAACTCTTGATGCCAACATGTTATATGTTGAGAATAGATTATTTCATAGTATTATAGCCAAGATTATTGCTCCCCGTGCTGGTTCGTTCAATGTTGTTACTGATCGTAACATTTGCATTATGTATGATATTCTTATTGAAATCCTGTGGACCTTACTGACCTAATAATGTCTATTATGAAAGAATCCGTAAGTAGGTCTAAGGCCGCACTGCCCTTTGGTATGTTTCTCACCTATGTCTTTAAATATTTCAATATAAAACTAAAGGGAGAAACTACCGTGGTATTACGTCACACCGATGTGTTTAATGCTCATTGATTACATTGGATGGACTATGCCAAAAGGGATGGTGTTTGGCTTAAGGTTAGATCCAGAACCAGTCAATCAAGCTCTTTGCCACCTCCAAACCAGCCTCAACCTGTTAGCTCTCCGCAAAACTACTTTAATTTTGATTTCCATCAACCAAATCCATTCCTTGCTGTAATGACAGCTGATCAAAATCCTTTTTTATCTGAACCACCCGATGTCACTGCTGTTGGACCCTCTTATCGGAATGACAACCCTGCTCCTGCTACTCCTGCTACCGTCGGTATCTGTGAAGATCAAATCCAATGAATTATTCATGAATTTTCCCTTGTCCAATCTAGTCGAAGCTCTGGAGACAGTGCTTTTTTAGTTAATGATCAAACCCTTGTACCTCATATTTCATCTGTTTTTGAGACTATGTCTCAGTTCAAGATTACTCTAAGCCAACTTGTTCATGATGTCAATATTCTGAATGGGCGAGTGTTTCATCACAATGAAAATGCCATGGATAAAATCTTGAAAGAAATTAACTTTTTAAAAGGTAAAGTTGAAAATTTTGAGACCAAAGCTGATTGGGTTAAACATCAGACGAGAACCAATGTAAATCAGACAAGAGACGCCACGAATGCTGTTGATCACTGGTCTGCATCTCTGACAAAGTTGATCAAGCTTGTGAAAACTCATATCGCTCTCTTGGCTGCCTCAGCTCCAGCGCTTCTTTTTCCCATCCACATCTATGGTCTCCTCCACCTCATCAAGATAAGTCAGGACCCTCCTCTTCTGTTCAAATTTCTTCTGATGATAATGAGAAGTGAATGTATTTCTTTTAGTAATGAATGTTTATGACTCTACTTTTTGTGTTGTATGACTTCAAACTATGACATGTAATATTTGTAGTATTGACTTTACTTGATGATCTGTATGAATGTTGTTAATATGTATGAATGATCACATTATCCTGATGTATTATGCTCAAATTCATTGCAAAACTCTTCAATCTTATTTTTGATCAATGACAAAAAGGGGAAGAAGAATGTTGCATACATTAAGAAAATGGAGAAAGTAATAAACTCTATATTCAGGGGGAGTTTACCTATTCAGATTGACAGGGGGAGAAAGTAATGATTTTCTGTATACACTCCTGTTTATTCATATTATTCATAATACTTTCTATATTTTCCCTTTGCAAGCTTAATGGTTTTGTCATCATCAAAAAGGAAAGATTGTTGACCCTACATTGATTTTGATGTTTACAAAATAATTAAGTAATGATTAATTCTATTTATCAAGCTTGTTGCAGGGAAGTTCAGGTGCTCTACAAGTAAGTATCTTCATGCAAAAATTTATGTGAATATATATTCATTTTATTTTGCCACTAGATTGATATCAAATGAATATCTTTTAGCTATGACCGTTTTTTTGGCTTGGGAGTTAGCTATTTAGCTAGCTTGGTCTTTCATTTAGCTAGTTGGCATAACATTTAGCTAACTACCAAACTTTGTCTGTGACTTGGCCAAATGTTTCATTTTTTGAGCTAGCTGGTTAGCTAGCTTGTTGCTTCGTTAGCTAGCTGGAGTTCCATTTTAGCTAGCTGAGGGGCCTGTTACAGTTGCTAGTCGAGCCGTTTCATTTTTGAGCTAGCTGGCTAGCTAGCTAGCTTCTTCTTTGGCTAGCTAGAGTTTCTTGTTAGCTAGCTTGGCCTCTTTGTGAGTTAGCTGGATTTCATTTTAGTTAATTATGGATTTGAACGCCTCTGTGCCAGCCGTTTGCTTTGAGTATCAGTTAGCTAATTAGCTAACTTGACTTCTCTGTTAGATAGCTGGCTTGCTTTTTAGTTAACTATCATTCCCTGTTACATGTATTGGCCGAACACCCCTTCTTTTTAGCTGACTGGTGAGCTGGCTGATGGTTCTCTTAGCTAGCTAGCATATCTTGTTAGCTAACTACTTTGCTTTGGAGCTAACTGCTTTCTTTCTTAGCTAACTAATTTTCACAGGTTCCTCCAAGCCATGAGCATAAAAATTTAAGTTAGCTGGAGAGCTAACATCCACTCCTCCAAGCCGTTTGAATTCATTTCTTAGTTAGCTGGAGAGTTAGCTAACTTTTGGTTCAGTTAACTGGGAAGCTAGCCTCTCACTGGGCGTATGGCTGCCTTCTTTTTCCATGAGTTAGCTAATGAGCTAACTCTCCTGGATGGATGCTTTATTGCTTTTTGAGTTGAGTTAGCCGGGAAGCTAACTACCAGCTGCTCAGTTAACTGAATAGCTAACTCATCATTTTTTGATAGCTTTGTTTCTCCTGCAGACCGAGAGCCATTTATTTTCAATCAGCTGGAGAGCTAGCTACCATTTCATGGCTACTTCTCCCTACCGCATGGTTTGCCTGCTTAGTTAGCTAAAGAGCTAACTATCTTGTGGCTTGGTTAGCTAATGAGCTAACTACTGGTTCGTTACTTCTTCTCCTGGCCGTATGCTTTGCTTGTGAGTTAGCTGGGAAGCTAACTAGCAAATGGTTTAGTTGCCTAAGAAGTTACATGACCTTCTCCTGGATGGTTATTCTTGCTGTGCGATTTCAAAAGAGCTAGCTAGTTAGCTAGTTGGGGCTCTTGCTTTCTTCCTGACCGATCATCTTCAAAGATCTTCAGCTACTTGAAATTAATTCCAGTCAGCTACCACTCAAGTGTTTGGGCATGCTCTCTCTCTCTCTCTCTTTTCTTTATTACATTGCTATTTTCAGCTACATTAACTTTTTGATTTCTTAGATTGTGACAGAGTTCTTCCTTCCTCAAATGGATCAAGTGCATTCAATGCTTAAGGAAAATATTCTCAACGGTTATTTTTTCTTCCCGTTTTACTTTCCATTTGTTTCTAATGTATCTAACGGATATTTTTATTATTGGATGCTTATAAATAGTTGTCATTAAATAAACAACATGATGGATTTTGAAAGAGAAAATCAAGAGAAGGAAATCCAAGAAAAAAAGCCTTTATTGCATATTCTTGGAGTGGTGAAAAGCAAGATCATGTGCATTGAAGTTGTCAAATCTCAAGATCATTCATTGCTCAAGTCATCCAGATTAGTTAAAGCTCTCAAGCAATCAAAGCTTCAGATCCCTTGAAGTTCTTCATTTATTGCTGAGGAGTTGCTTCAAATTTGTAAAGTATATCTTGAATATTTGCTCATTGTAGGAACTACTTGATCTCATTTATTCTAAATACTTGTAAAAGGGTTAGAGTTAACCCTTGTTTTGTGTTGACCTCTTTATGCCGTTAAACAAGAGGACTAGCCTGGTAAGGCTAGGGGTTGGCTGCCTTGTGCCGTATAAACAAGAGGGCTAGCCGGGGAAGGCTAGAGGTTGTAATCGTTGTGATATGATTAGTGAAATTCTCAAAGATTTTGGGGAGTGGACGTATGTGCTGGGTTTAACACCGAACCACTATAAACTCTCTTATGTTTGTGGTTGCTGGTTTTTCTATGTTATTATTATTCTGCGCACTTCACTACACCGCTGCCAAGAAATTTCAAAATTAGGGTTAAAGCACATATCTGCGATAGTAATTAATTTTTAATAACCCAATTCATCCCCCTCTTGGGTTGCTATATCTGGGCAACAAAATCATATTCCCAACCCAATGTGTTATTAAACCTCCAAGATGTAAGTATTGGGCCCAATATCAAATAAGCTTTAACAAACAAATCAAAAGATCCAATAACACAATCAAGGAGTCTGTGATTAAATCAGGATTAAGGTTGATTTACATATGATCATCTTGTAACATAAATTGAATTCTTTATAATGATCTTAAATAAAGATTCAAATTATGTCAGTCCAAGTTCTATATAATCTTATTATATAATACATCCACTAAGTGTCTCTACATAATAATCCGGATAAGATTATCACATTCAGAATGTTTATGAACCGTATTAGTGATTAGCGATAGAAGATCCGTACTTCTATCAATCACGGACATATTTAAATATATTAGTTGTAATTTTAATCCTCTTGTATACATTATACTAAAATTACATCCTCAGAATATATTTTAAATTTTCATATAAATATTCATCTTTCATATAAACGAGGCAAGATTGAAGAAAAATGTTTCTTTTATTAATTTAAAAAATCAAAAAGTATAAATACATCCGATTTCAAGGGCATTGTTCCAAACACTAGCAGCAGCCCATGCTTACTGTGATAGTTTACTGAAAACTTTACAAACAAGGTATGTCATTGCTTGCTACAGATGTTTTTATACTGGTTTCCTTTGAATTGGTAAGCTGGGATTTCAGCCTATTAAGTTCTAGTTACATGTTACAGTATAACTATGGAGGAATTCAGGCGAAACCCATGACCGTGTGCGCTACAGACAATATAGAGAATGAAGCTGAAGTGGACATTGTGTCAAGCTGGAATATAGCAGAATATTTACCAAAAATCACTCAGGTAGATCACTGATGGAATAAATCTATCAACCTATCTGGAATTTATAGTTTATTTACAGACCTGAGAATCATGTTCCTTGTGTTTAAGTGATTGAATGATCTTAGCAATTTTTGGAATGCCAAGCAGGATCATTTTGTCTTAATTGTCTCTGAGTTTCTGTATATCCCATGGAAGTATTTAAAAGAACAAGTTACAACTCGGACAACTAGGAGGGATGATAATGCTTGTACTCAATCGATCATCATCACAGCTGCTGAAGCTCTTGAAGCTTGTGTCACAGAATACCTTAAAGACCAGGTAATAATGTGCTTATCGAGCTGAAGCATTTGGCATATACTGTACTTGCTAGTACTGACACTTTGTGCATGGTTTAGCATAATATCTATTAAACCCTTTTTCAATATTTTTAATTGAATAATTTTTTTATTTAGTCTTTATCTTTTTAGTTTCTGTATGTTGTGGCACATTTGCTGGTACAGTGCATCATGTACCATGCCAGGAGGTGCCTTGCACACACAATGGCATTGACACTTGAAGCCTTGCCCTTCTACTAAAATCAGACAAAGATAAATTCTTCAGCTTCTATATTTATTTCTTTTATACCACCTTAATGCATATTGCAGATCAGCAATTATTTTACCGAGAAGCTTCTCAGAATTGTACGAGATACGCTACACCACTTCAAAGGAAGGAACAATATTGACAAGGATGAAACTGTAAATCATGGACTATCCCGATCAATATATAGAATCTCAAGTACATAAAGGAGATGCTTCATTAAAGTTCATTAAACATGTCTGCGTCGTTCTTGCTCTTGACCAGAATGTTCAGCATGATATTCTGGTACATTTTCACCTAATTTCTCTTTTAATGACAGGTTGATGATAATCCAGTCAGCCCTGGTAATACTTTACAACTGTAAACTCAGAATATAACAAATTTTTAAAGCAACAAATGTCAAGCCAAGTTTCCAACTTCTTCATATATCAAGTTCTTTCAGAATGCATGTAAAAGCATAAATAATGGTAACTGGTTCTGAGATCGAGAATGGAAATAATTTAGACAAATGAGGTCTACTCGTGTAAAATGTGGACTGCCATTATAGAACATTTCAAATTCTGCATCCTATAGGATATTATCATTATGAATTCAATTGAAACATCTTTAAAATAATAACTGCTCCCAGACATGTACATCCATCTTAAATTCAAAATGCATGATTGGATTGTGCTGATAAATTTTAAAAGTTGTTTTGAGGTAGAAAAAAAAAACATAGCTTCCCCTCAGCTGAAACTAACGAAAACCAAACTTTCCAGTCCATCTCTGATTTATAAAGGCTTCAAGATATTGAGGCCAGCCATGTATGGCTTGCCCATACTCTCATCCTCTTTCTTATAATAAATAACAAGATAAAAATAACTGAATCATAGCCTCCTGGATCCTTTACGCTTGGTCGCTACCAATCAAAGATGAATTATTTACTTCAAAGATGACAGAAGATTAGGTCTGGTGGTAAATCGACACCAGTAACTCCCAAGAAAATACCGTTAAATCTTCTCCCTAGATGCACAAGATCCTTGGTCTTCAACTTGTATTGATTTTCCATTACAACTAAAGTGATTAAAGGGTTTCATATGCTATGTTTTAGAGTGAAGCAGAGCAGGAGAAAAGTCGTGAGTCGCCACATTTTCCTCAGGCGACCAATAAGCACTGGTAAGCCTTCCTTCTTTTGTTTATCATCATTTTTCCTTCCTCAAAACATCCGAATAAGCAGTAAGCAATAACGAATCATATATTTAGAATCAAACCCCTCGTAAAGCCAGGTTCTTTTCTAGAAAGCCACATCTTTGAGCACAATAAACAACCAGCAAACCCTAGAGCACACCCAACCAAAACAAAAAACAAGAAAACAAAAAAGAGAGAGAGAGAGAGAGAGAACCTCCGGCGGAGAGAAGGCCACGAAGAGAGAGCCTTAGCTAGGCCGGGAAAGAGAGAGGCCACACTCGTTCCACTTGAGACTAGGGTTGCGGGCTTGAGACTGTGTCCACAGACGTTTAGGATGGTGAGGTTGGCAGCAACTCCAAGGCAGTGACCATCGATGAGGACGAGAAGGAAACGGAGCTAGGGCAGTGAGAATGAAGATCGGTGGGGGGTGGGAGGGGTTGTATCAAGCCCGACACTTAATATCTCGACGCTAAATAGCGTCGTTAAGTCCCTTACCTCCCATGCTTTCAAAAAGCATCAATAGGCTGCGTATATTCCTGACGGCTCCCCCAGCATCGGGAAAAAATAGTTGTCATCCGCTTATTTTACTGGAGTGTAACTGTAACTCTACATTAATTTTGATGATTACAAAATAATTAAGTTACTAATGAGTTTAGTGAAGAGCTACAATGCAATGCAGGATACATTAGTCATCAAAATGAAGAAGATGGAATCCAAGCTATTAACAAGGACTTTTGGTTCTATAAAGGAAGTTTCAAGCCTCAAACAATTGAGAGTCAGATGTTTGGACATGAATTCTATGGAAAAGAATCAAAAAGTAAGGGTTTATTTACTTGGAATCATAAAATCAAGTATTTTTCATGAAGTTGAAATTGGTGCGAGCACCAGGATCAGGCATATGATTCTTAATACTATGTGGATATCTGATTAGGTTTGTAGGGTTTGATTCAGTTGAAAAACTAGGTTTATTTTATTTTATTTTAATTTGGATCCAATTTTATTTTTGTTTGGCATTTGAGTCCTGTCTTTTGAGTTGGTACTCGTTATTAGGGTTTGGCTCATATTGAGTCAGCTCATTATGAGCTTAGGTCAATTTGAGTCCGATCCAGTCCAGTTGGTCTTATATGTCTTGCCAAGTCCAGTTGGTATTGTATTAAGTTCCTTTAGCTTACAAGAGGAGACACTAGTATTAGATCAAAAGACAAGGCCATCACAGTCAAACAGAGCAGCTGCTAAATTCGAGTTGACACCACACCTACATAAGAAGTCACATGCCAGCCATATACTTGCCATCCTCCAGCACAAGCATTCCATATGCACCTAACAAAGCAAGAAGGTCAACAAGATAAGCCTCAATCCCCCAAATCATGCAATCTTATTTGAAAGAATTTTAGCTCAAAAAAGCAGGCATTCCACATGCCACCTAGAAGAGCAAGCAAGTCAACAGGATAAGCCTCAATTTCCTAATTCATGCAACCGTGTTTGAAAGAATTCTAGCCCAAAGAAGCAGCAAAGGGATGCCCCTTATTGCTGCCCATAAATTACCTTTTTTGAAAGGGATTTGTATGGAATAAAGTTTTTTTCATGTAATCTAATCCACACTTTAGAAAGAAAGTGGGCACCCCTTTTCTTTCCATATCTGTATTTACTTGGACCCTAAGTCTCTTGCTCTATAAAAGAGATCCTCTTGTATAAATTATGCATTTTTAATTATTAATCAATCAATCCAAATTTGAGTTATTGTGAATTTTGTTATTTGATCCTCTAGTGCTCTTGATTTCCTTCTCCTGTGTGCCAACATCCCAGTCTTCAGGAGAAACCCTAGCTGCTGCCCTTATTTTCCTCTAGTGGACGTCCAAGAGCCTCTTGGCCATCTCTCCTTCTCTACTTCTTCCTTGCCTCTTTGCCTCTAATCTGACTTTTCTCTCTTGTTCTTTAACCCTTTGATGGTATTCTTGCAGGTCCCTCAGTAACCGCGAATCCAGGATTCAAGGTGATCGCCATCCAGATCAGCGGATACTTAGCCATAGATCCATGGGCTCGAGGCTTGGTCATCCAAGGTGCATCCATCAGGCAGAGCAACCCCTTTAACATCTCAATCCTCTCATCCTACTAGGTACACCCCCTCTAATCTGCTATCAGCTTTATTATGCGAGAGTAAGCCCTACCGGGGCTTCTTAGCCTTGGCGGTCCTTCTTAGATTTTCGTGGAACTGTTTCGCATGCTAAAAATTACTATGAGCATTTCTGAACCCTTCTTAGGCCCTTACTTCAGAAAACTAATCAACTAAAAATCATAAATCCTCTAAAATCCACTTACATGCTATATCAGTCCTACATCAATTGGTATCAGAGCAAAGCTAGGGCTTGATTTTTTATTCACATCCTTGTTAGTATATTATATGTTAATCGAATTGTTTCTGCCTGCATGCATATCAAAAAATTCTAAAATTTATTTCTTTGGATTTAGTATAATTGAAGGTATTTTTTATTATTTTTTAAGGATTTAATTTCTGTGATTAATTGCATGCCTAATTGCTCATAGAGAATAGACTGCCCAATTTTTTTTGTATCTAGAATATCTGAATTGATCTGAAACTTTATACTAAAAATCCTGATAAACTTTGATCTAATTAATGCAATAAATTTTTAAATAATATACATTTAATTCACTATTTTACGAAAATTTTTACATTAATATTTGATCTGAATAATTTCTAAAAATTTATGCATCATTGTTCTGTTTGGTAGTCCTAAGAAATCTAAAATGATTCAAGATTTCTTGATTAAAACATATTAAATCTTAATTAAATCAAAAATTTTACTGCACATTTTGCACAAGACTTACCATCAGCACACCAAGTTTTAGAACTAAAATACACTCACAGAAAACATAAAAATTCCTGAGATTTGCTGTTATTTCTAGATTTCTAGATTAGGATTTTCGTACCATTCATTTGCATTAAACTATTCTTAAAGGCTCTCATTGTTGTCAGAGAAGAAAGGGATTGAGACCCCTTCCTTGGCCCAAAACAACCACCCATGTATTCCGAACCCAAGCCTCTAATCTAAAAGTGAGTAGCAACTTAACTGATATTTACCCTAGAGGGTTAGGGACACCAACAGTCGGTCTAGTGTACTGGAAAAGACTAGTATAACTCAATCTAGCGTGTGCTCTGAAACTGGTGTCTAGAAGGGGGGTCAAATATCAAATGACTTAAGTGAAGTGTCGGTGTTACTCTAATTAGGCCCCTGCAATTTGCAGGAAGAACCTTCCCCCCCTCCCACCTGTCCCAACTGGCCAATTGAAGAGTTACTATTAGATTGGCTTGCATTAAGCCAAATCCTTTACTCTGGATGACTAGGTCTAGCATACCATAGTCTGAGTCAATTTGAGTCTTGTGTGCTTGATTGTATTTGTTGTGCACTAGATCAGAAGCTTCTTTTCGTCCGTCAACACCTTCATTATAGGCTGAACCCATTGCTAATCAAAACATTGAGGATCACTTAAGGATCATCACTAAACAACTAGCCCAAATGAACCAAGACATCAAGCAATCTGAGGCTAGATTAGGATCCAGGTTCAATAAAGTCAAAACTAGGTTAGGCATCCTAGAAGAAGACCATAAGGACAATACTGAGTCTGATCATGAGACCCCACCTCATCCTAGGAGAGCCCATCAGCCAGACCTTTACATAAGGCCAAACCCTAGGGACCTCCACACCACAATCCTCACTTTGAGGATGGGCCTAGGAGACTCAATCATAAGGCAGTAGACCAAGAAGAAAGAGCCCTTAGAAGTGTCAAACTTGAGGCACCTACTTTCAATAGCTCTATGGATCCTAAGGACTACCTAGATTGGGAGAAAGAGATGGACCAGTACTTTAGCTAGTACAACATATCTGAAGAGCGTAAGTTTAGATTTGCCAAGCTCAAGTTAGTACGACAGGCTAGGTTATACTGGGCCACTGTAGAGCGAAGGCAAGCACTGAAGGGTAGGGACCCCATAGTCACTGGCGTTCCATGAAGGCTAGACTTAGGTCTAATTATGTCCCCACATCGTATGACTAGAGCCTATTGGACTAGTGACTGGGATTAGTTCAGGGTAGCAAGTCTGTAAATGAGTACATTGCTAAATTTTAAGAGTATGCCATGCGGTATAATATCATCCAGTCTAAGGAAGTCACCCTATCTAAGTTCAGGTATGGCTTGAGAGCAGATATTCAAAGAGAACTCTACCTGAGAAGGGTACACGACCTAGAAGAAGCTTATCAGGTTGCTAGGAATTATGAACGTTTTCAGAGAAAGCCACCCTATCATATACCAGAGGCTACCAAGAGCCCTAGCCCATATCCAGGATCAGCCAGGCCTATCTTAGTCATCCCAAGCCTATCCAGTACTCAGGCCCCTGCCAGACTTACCCGAGTCGACCCTACACTAGCCAACCTAGTACAAGCCGAATCGAGTTGAGTCGACCCCAGAATAGTACCCCTATACCCTAGAGAGAGGATAAGAACAAATCTGTAGAGGTCCAGAGAAGCCCCAACCCTCAGGTCATATGCTTTAAGTGCCACAAACAAAGACATATGATCAGCCAGTGCCCAGTCAGATCCCTTCATATAGATGAGTTATCTGAGACTGAATCTGAGCCTATAGTTGAGCCTGAGGGAGAAGTCTACAAGGCTGATACCCATTCGATAGATGAGTACGATGGGGAGGAGGAAACATTTGAGTCTAAAGATTTACTAGGAGTGTTAGATGTATCTTGACCCAGACCCAAACTAAGGATCAGGAAGATTGACATAGGACTAACATCCTACAGACCTTTGTCAAGATAAGGATAAGATGCTCAAGATCATAGTGAATAATGGGAGTTGTGTCAATGCCGTCTCTGCCAATACAGTTAAGTCATTAGGATTGACCATAGTTTGCCATCCTAGTCCTTATAAGGTCTCATGGGTAGATTCCACCTCTATCTCAATCAAGTCCAGATGCCAAATCCTAATCAAATTATAAAATTATGAGGAAAATATCTGGTGCGATGTACTTCTATGGGTGTCAGTAGTATTATATTAGGTCGACCTTGGCTTTACGATTACAATGCCATCTTGTTTGATCGATCCAATATTTGCTCTTTTAAACACAGTGGGAACAAGTATATGATACATCTAGCCCCACCTAGGGACCTAATCAAGAAAGGATTTAGTAGCCTTAAGGATAGCAAGACAAGAGTTAATCTGATTAAAGGTAAGGAATTAGAAAAGGGCATAACTAAGGATAACTCTGTTTGGATTTTGACCACTAAAGAGACCCATGAATCAGTCCAAAAGGAACAACCTCCAGAAGTAATTGAGACCCTAAAGGAGTTTAAGGATGTCTTCCCTGAAGAGTTGCCTGATCAGTTACCATCCCTAAGAGACATCCAACACGCCATTGACCTGATCCCAGGATCCACCCTCCCAAACCTTTTCCATTATAGGATGAACCCTATTGAGCATCAAGAATTACAGAAACAAGTGGGAGAATTACTTAGGAAAGGTTTCATTAGGGAGAGCTTAAGTCCTTGTGCAATTCCTGCACTCTTAACCCCTAAGAATGATGGTACCTGGAGAATGTGCATGGACAGTAGGGTCATTAACAAAATCACTATCAAGTATAGGTTTTCTATCCCCAAACTAGATGACATATTAGACATGATGGTGGGTGCCACTATCTTTTTCAAAATAGACCTTAAGAGTGGCTACCATCAAGTTAGAATTAGACCATGGAATGAGTGGAAGACTGTATTTAAGACTAGAGATGGTCTGTTTGAGTGGGTTATGATGCCTTTTGGGCTTTCAAACGCACCTAGCATATTCATGAGAATCATGACCCAGGTCCTAAAAGAGTACACAAAAAATTTCTTAGTGGTCTATTTTGATGATATATTAATTTATAGAAAAACCAAAGGGGACCATCTTAACCATCTCAGATTAGTCTGTCAGATCCTTAGAGAGAACAACCTTTATACAAATCTTAAGAAGTACGATTTCATGATGCATAGGGTTATCTTTCTAGGTTTTATGGAAATCCCAAAAGGTTTCTCAGTGGATCCTGAAAAGGATAGGTCGATCATAGAGTGGTCGGTACCCATGAATGTCCAGGATGTCCGCAACTTCCATGGACTATCAACCTTTTATAGGAGATTCATTAGGGGATTTAGCACCATCATTGCACCCATCAAGATTGTATTAGGAAGGGTAATTTTGAGTGGACTAAGTCTGCTAATAAGGCCTTCCTAGAGCTTAAGGATAGGATAACTCATGCATCCGTACTTAGACTTTTAGACTTTTCTAAGGTATTTGAGGTTACATGCGACGTATCGGGAGTAGGCATAGGTAGAGTGTTAAGCCAAGAAAATCATCCCATAGCTTTCTTTAGCGAAAAACTAAATGAAGCTAAACTTAGATATTCCGCCTATGATAAGGAATTCTATGCGATAGTACAGGCCCTTAAGTATTGGAGACATTACTTACTGCTGCAGGAGTTTATCTTATTTTCTGATCATAAGGCACTAAGAATCCTGAACTCCCAAAATAAGCTTAATTCTAGATACGATAAATGGGTTGAATACATTCAGGCATATACTTTTGTTCTAAAACACCGTGCCAAGATAGAAAATAAGGTAGCAGATGCCCTGAGCCGTAAGTCTTTGCTGTTGAGTACTGTTAGCACTGAAGTTATAGGGTTCAACCGAATAAAAGATGAATATAAGACCTGCCCTGACTTTGGTGAAATTCATAAGACCCTTCGGCTAGGACCATCTAGTACCAATGGTGATTATACCATCCAGGATGGTTACCTTTTAGGGGCAATAGACTTTGTGTCCCTAGGATGTCAATTAGAGAGTTCCTAGTATGGGAAATGCATGCTGAGGGATTAGCTAGTTATTTTGAAAGAGATAAAACTATTCTAACAATAGAGAACCAATTTTACTAGCCAGAATTAAAAAGGCTCATTGCCCTGATAGTAGCTCGATATCGAACTTGTGCTGTTGCAAAATAGCATAAGCAGAATACTGGTCTATATACTCCTTTGCTAGTGCCTGATCATCCTTGGCAAGACCTCAGTATGGACTTCATTCTAGGATTACCTAAGACCCAGAAGAAGCACGACTTCATCTTTGTAATAGTTGATAGGTTCTCTAAGATGGCCCATTTCATCCCTTGTTTGCAAACCTTTGACGCTTCTAGGGTAGCCCAACTTTTCTTAGACAGTGTGATCAAGCTCCATGGCCTACCCAAGACCATTGTTTCTGATAGGGATGTTAGGTTCACCAGTTACTTTTAAAAATGCTATGGCATCTGTTAGGGACCAAACTTAATTTTTCTACAGCCTTTCGCTCCCAAATGGATGGGAAAACTAAAGTGGTGAACCGTAGTCTAGGAAACCTTTTTAGGTGCCTTGTAGGTGAATACCTAGAAATGTGGGATCTATTGCTGCCTCATGCAGAGTTTACCTATAATAGCTCAGTGAATAGGTCCACGAGCAAGAGTCCATTTGAGATAGTCCATGGGTACAAGCCTAATCATCCACTTGACTTAATTCCTTTATCCCTTCACACCCGAATCTCAGAGTCTACACAAGCATTTGCACAGCATATCAAAGACTTACATAAGGACATTAGCCAGAAAATAAGTTTAAGTAATAAAACTTATGAAAGACTGGCTACTCCTGAAGAAGAGCCAAAGAGTTTGGTGTAGAGGATTCTGTTATGGTTAGGCTTAGGCCTGAATGGTTCCTACCAGGGACCGTTAAGAAACTTTATGCTTGCGGAGCTAGCCCCTTTAAAGTGATAGAGAAGGTAGGACCCAATGCTTATATGCTAGATTTTCCCTCGGATTGGGGTATTAGCTCTACCTTCAATATTGCAGACATAGTAGAGTATAGAAAATCGGCAGCGATTCCTAGTGAGTATTTTAGACCTAGCCCTCCTTTCATGATCAAACCTACCCAGGAGTATCCACCACGAATTTTACTTGAGCGAGGAGAGCGGATCGAGTATATCCTGGACAATAAGTCATTACGACCCAGAACCGTAGTTACCAATGCTACTTGGTCCGATGGCAGGGTTGTTCTAAATCCAATGATTCATGGATTACTCAGAGGACTTGCAATGCCTCGACCCAGACCTCAAAGTGACCCATACTCGATGGGGTCGAGTTCCTCCCACCCCAGGAGAATTGATGCGGGCATCAGGATCAAGCAGAGGATTCTTAATCCTTATGGATATCTGATTAGGTTTGTAGGATTTGATTCAGTTGGGAAACTAGGTTTATTTTATTTTATTTTAATTTGGGTCCAATTTTATTTTTGTTTGGGCATTTGAGTCCTATCTTTTGAGTTGATACTCGTTATTAGGGTTTGGGTCATATTGAGTCAGCTCATTATGAGCTTGGAACAATTTGAGTCTTATCCAGTCTAGTTGGTCTTATATGTGTCCAGTCCAATTGGTATTGTATTAAGTTCATTTAGCTTACAAGAAGAGACACTAGTATTAGAGCAGAAGACAAGGCCATCCCAGTTAAATAGAGCAGCTGCTAAATTCAAGTTGGCCCCACACCTACATAAGAAGTCACATACCAGCCACACACCTATCACCCTTCAACACAAGCATTCCACATGCCACCTAGCAGAGCAAGCAAATCAATAAGACAAGCCTCAATCCCCCAAATCATGCAACCCTATTTGAAAGAATTTTAGTTCAAAAAAGTAGGCATTCCACATGCCACCTAGCAGAGCAAGTAAGTCAACAAGATAAGCCTCAATTCCCCAATTCATGCAACCCTATTTGGAAGAATTTCAGTCCAAAGAAGCAGTAAAGGGATGCTCCTTATTGCCATCCATAAATTATCTTTTATAAAAGGGATTTGTATGGCATAAAATTTTTTCCCATGTAATCTAATCCACACTTTAGGAAGAAAGTGGGCACCCCTTTTCTTTCCATATATGTATTTACTTAAGTCCTAAGTCTCTTGCTCTATAAAAGAGACCCTCTTGTATGAATTATGTATTTTTTAATTATTAATCAATCAATCCAGTTTTGAGTTATTGTTAATTTTATTATTTGGTTCCCCGATGCTCTTGATTCCCTTCTCCTGCACATGCCAACATTACAGTCTTCAGGAGAAACCCTGGCTGTCGCTCTTGTTTTCCTCTAATGGACGCCCAAGAGCCTCTTGGCTGCCCTTCCTTCTCTACTTCTTTCTTGCCTCTTTGCCTCTAATTTGACTTTTCTCTCTTATTCTTTAACCCTTGGATGGTATTCTTACAGATCCCTCAATAACCGTGAATCCAGATTCAAGGTGATCGCCATCCAGGTCAGCGAATACTTAGCCGCAGATCCATGGGCTCGGGGCTTGGTCATCCAGGGCGCATCTGCCAGGCAGAGCAACCCCTTCAGCATCTTGATCCTCATCCTACTAGGTACACTCCCTCTAATCTTATAGTAGCTTTATTGTGGAAGAGCAAGCCCTACGGGGCTTCTTAGTCTCAGTGGTCCTTCTTAGATTTTATGTGGAACTGTTTCGCGTGCTGAAAATTACTGTAAGTTTTTCTGAACCCCTCTTAGGCCCTTACTTTGAAAAATTAATCAACTGAAAATCATAAATCCTCTAAAATCCACTTGCATGCGATATCAATCCTACATCACTAAAAGATTTACTAAAAAAGATAATTCTGATACTCATTTTGCATATAAATATTCCTTACCACCAGCGCTATTGAGCATCCGAACAGGATAGGCTGCTTCCTAACCTTGTTCCCTCTCTTTGACTAGACTTGCTTCTCGAATTGTATGCAAGCAGCGACCTCTGGAAGACCCAGAACGATCAACTCCTTAATTGCGAAAGCCCAGTTGATCCTCTTCAGTTGAGTTAAATCATCCAAGTACTGGATGAGATATCGTGGACATGTCTGATTAGACTTTAGAGCCAAAAAACATTGCAAACATGTAGGCGATCCAAAGTCTAATAGTGTCCTCGACATCCTCCTATTTCTTGGATGATTGGAGCCCATTTATTAACTTCTCTAGCTCCTTTTGGCGAAGATCTAACGCCGGGCCAAATCATCTGAATAACCTTCTATTATACAATTAGCAGGATGTGTCGATCTTCCTTCCATGAGCTAGAAGACCCAAAATCAATGCAACTTTATCAGCACTAAATATGACTACCTTGCCATAGAAAATAAACTCCTCACCTTCATTATGATATCATATTATATCTGCTAGCAGTCGTCCATCGACTGAGAATGGCTGTATGTCGACGAAGGCACCAATGGGATCCTTCGGATAAGTTATATATGTAGTGTATTAAACCCCATCTTCCAAACATTCTGAATGTAAACTGCTAGTTAACAATAGTTCTTAAACAACTGGGAAGCCTTCATTGTGGGAACTGAAATAATTTCCAAGTCAATTGAAATAGACGTGATGCAGCACAAGGGCAGGGGTAATTATGCAATCAATGAACTAATGAATATATATATATATAAAGTATTTTAGAAGATGACTAATTCATCCAAAAATAAGAGAAAGAGTAAGAGAGTAAATTATGTGATATAGAAAGTAACAGTTCAAGAACAGAACTTTTAGAAAAATGAAGAAGTGTACCAAAAAAGTCTGAAATTAAGAAAATCTAGGGAAGACATACTCATGAAATTTCATAGAATCAGAATCACAGAGTAAGAAAAAGGTTGATTTACCCGATGATGATGTGCTCCTAATGTTGGTAGAAGATCTCTCGCTAGCGGCAGAATTTCTGGATGAGAAAACTATCTTCCATGTGAGGCTCCTTGATCTTAATTCAAAGGCAAAGACGACATCCTTAGCTTTGGAGACGAATCTAGAGAGGGGTGATGACTTTAGAGAGAGAGAGCGGCGGCCTTAGAAATCACTCAAGAGAGGGGCGGTGGTTTTGGAATGAAGGGAGGGCGATGGTTACGGAAATAAATTAGGAGAAGGGCGGTGGTTTTGGGATGAAGGAAGGGCGGCGGCTATGGTTCCAAATATAGAGGCCTAGAATTTAGGAGGGGTTGACGGGTGGTTATGGTGGTATGAAGATTAGGGTTTCTTTGGTGAAGCTTGGTAGAGAAGATGGACTAGACTAGTGTTTGATAGTAAGAACACTTCGGCCTCACACCTGGCTTCCTCACGGAGGATCAATGCTCAAGGCAACAGAATCTTTGTCCTCATGCCTAGCTCCCTCATGGAGGATCAATTGCTCAAGGCAATAAAAATAGAACTTGAAAAAAATAAATTTTTATATATTCATAATCTATTTTTTTATTGTTTCAAGAGAAGGGTTTTATAGACCTCTCATACCATTACAAGGTAAGTGCAACAATTAGAGTAATAAATGATAGGGATTACAAAATATGATAGAATTGCAGAGCAAAAATCTTCTTTCCATTATTTGATTTGACCCAAAATGGCAGCAGCAATATATAGTTCCAACTGGAGGTAAGGGACCACAAGCAAAGAAGAAAACTTTGAGGTGACATCCTTTTTCTTTCCTTTTGTCAATAAGGTCCATATGTGGCGCAAGATTCTTTTCAGAATGGTTGAGATGCTGATCTTTATTTTCATTAATGCATAGTAGGGGACCATCAATTTCTTCCTTATGGGGCGCCCAAGGTTGCCATCACTATAGATGATGACATGGAGGGAGAAGATTGATTCCACATCATCAATCCGGGTAAAGACAGATCTAATGGAGGAAGAAGATTGATTCTACGTTGTTGACCCAATTATTGATTTTGATGATTAATAAAGGAATTGAGTATATTTATTTGATTACTAATAGATTTGATAAGTGTTTCAGGGCTTAAAAATATTTGATTGATTTAAAGGCATTAAGAAACGTATTTTGAATCAATTGCAAAATATAAGTTTCAAAGTTTCAGAGCCTGGAGTCGACACCTAGGAATGCTGGAGCCGACCCCATGGCCAGTCAAATATTCTTTTATTTTTGATACGGTCTGGAGCCGACACCTAGAGTTTCGGAGCGACACCCAGAGTTTCGGAGTCGACACTTACAGTGTCTGGAGCCGACTCCGATGCAGGGACAGAACGTTTGATTTTTGACTACCTCGAGCCGACACTTACAGTCTTTTGGAGCCGACACCTGAGTATGGCGAGCCGACACCTAGCCGACTCCTTTTTGCGAGCCGACTCCTCGACGAACTCAGAACTTTCTATTTTTGGATAAACGACTTGGAGCCGACACCTGAAAAGTTGGAGCCGACTCCAACCTATCTGGAACAAAATTTTAAAATGCCAGATCAGCTCTAACGGTAATATTTTCTTTTTACCTAACTTCTAACGGATATATTTTGTTTGGAAAAACTTTCAGGTACATTCCAACGGCTAGTTTTCTCACCAAAAATGGATTAAAGGAAATCTATAAAAAGGGGGAGAAAGCTTGTTTAAAAATAACGAAAAATCGGAGTGAATACAAATCAAAAATCCGAGAAGTCTTGAGCCTGAAATCAAAGAGAAAAGTATCCAAACTCAAATCCTTCCACTCCAAAAAGCTCAAAGAGAAATCCAAGGCGCTCATATTGGAAAAATCGAGGATTCCCAAAATAGAAGAAAAGCTCTGTTTTCTCAACTTCTCATCTGCAACATTTGCAACGAATCAAAGCTGAGGCCTGATTCAACATCTCCAGAGAGAAGAGGAAAAGAAGAAAAGAAGAAAAGCTCAAATCCAATAATCTTCAAAACAGGCTTTTCTAACCTTGCTTATTCATTTTGAATATTCGCTCATTTGAGGAGCTTTGTATTATTGAAAAATATTATTCTTTCTTGTTTGTGCTAGTTCTATCAAGGGGATTGAACTAGTGGAGGTAGTATACCTCGGGTCAAGCTAGATTAGCTTGAGTTTAGGGTTTTGTGCTGGTGAGCCCGGAAAACCGGCTGGGTTCGTTGTGATCCCTGGGAAACAACAAGTTTGAGTTGTGATCTTGTAAAACAACTCGACTGTAATCAAGAGGATTATAGTGTGGACCCAAGTGGATCTTGGGAGTGGACGTAGGTGTTGGATACACCGAACCACTATAAAACCTTTGTGTTTGCCGTGCTTTGATTATCTCTTTCTCTATCTCCTTGGTTGTACTTAACATTCGCATTGCATTTCATCTATCTCCAAGCACATAGTTGTTAAAAGGTTAAATTTTTAAAGAACCCAATTCACCCCCCCTCTTGGGTTGCCATCTGGGCCAACAATTGGTATCAGAGCTTGTGCTCATTGTTTATTTGATCACACGATCAAGAGCTAAAGATCCAAATGGCAGCTCAAGTTGGATCTTCATTTGCTGAAGGTCATTCTACAAATAGACCTCCCTTGTTTAATGGTTCCAACTATTCATATTGGAAAGCAAGAATGAGAATATTCATTCAAGCTTCAGATTATGAATTGTGGAGTGTTATAATTAATGGACCTAGCACACCCACACACATAGTTGATGGTTCTATTGTTCCTAAGCCCGAAAGGGATTGGAATGAGAATGATAGGAAAATGGCTCAGCTTAATGCTAAAGCCATGAATGTTTTATATTGTTCATTAGATGCTAACGAATTTAATCGTATCTCTACATGTAATTCCGCAAAAGAGATATGGGATAGATTAGAGGTTACCCATGAGGGTACAAATCAAGTTAAAGAATCTAAGATAAATATTCTTGTTCATAAGTATGAATTATTCAGCATGGAACAAACTGAAACTATAGCATGCATGTATACTAGATTCACCGACATTGTAAATGGTTTGAAAAGTCTAGGTAAGATTTATACTAATTCTGAACTTGTTCGCAAAATTCTTAGGTCACTTCCAAGGACTTGGGAAGCAAAGGTGACAGCAATCCAAGAAGCCAAGGACCTCAACACTTTACCCTTGGAGGAGCTACTTGGATCACTAATGACCCATGAGTTAACCATGAAGCAGCACATAGAGGAAGATGTTAAAAAGAAGAAGACTATAGCTCTTAAGGCTGCAGAAAGTGAGGAGAGCTGCAGTGATAATGATGATGATGATGAGACTGCTCTTCTAGCTAGAAAATTCAAAAAATTCATGAGAAGAAAGAGACCCTTCCACAAGAAGAAATCTGGAATTAAGATGGAAGGAGAAAGAGAAAAGGACAAAGACAAGGACAAAGAGAAAGACCCCTTAATTTGCTATGAGTGTAAGAAACCGGGGCACTTTAGATATGATTGTCCTCTACTAAAGAAAACCTACAAGAAGAAGAAGAAAGCCTATGTTGCAACCTGGAGTGACAGCGATGAATCCTCTTCAGAGGAAGATCAAAAAGAAGTTGCAAACATTTGCTTTATGGCAAACGACGACAACGAGGTAAGTTCTGAAAATCCTTGTGATGATTTTGCATTTGATGAATTGTTTGAAGCTTTTAATGAACTAGTTGATGATTTTAAAGTTTTAAAAAGGAAATACAGATTTCTGAAAAATGATAATTCAATTCTCATTAAAGAAAAAGATAATCTTACTAATGAGATTAAGATGCTGAAATCTGAAAATAAAAATTTGACAAAAGAAAAAGAGTCAATTTCCAATGAAAATGATAAATTAAAGAAGGAAGTAGATAAATATAAGAATATTATTGATAAATTTACTTATAGTTCTGAAAAACTTAATTTGTTATTAGGTAATCAAAGAGCCATATTTGATAAGGCTGGATTAGGATATAGACCTAACATAAAACAAAAATTTGTCAAAAACTTCTTTAGAAAAGAACAAAATAGAGATAGTGTTACATGTCATTATTGTAACAAGAAAGGCCATAAATCCTATGAATGTAATGTGAGAAACAGTAACAAAAATTTAAATAGTAAAGGAAAGAAAATATGGGTTCCCAAAGGAACAATCTTTTATGCTACTAACCATGAAGGACCCAAGAAGGCTTGGGTACCTAAATATAAGACTTAATTATTTTTGCAGGAGTGTCTTGCGGCCAAAAGATCAAAGCGAAAGTGGTATCTCGATAGTGGCTGCTCAAGACACATGACGGGTGACAAGGATCAATTCATCACCCTTGAAAGCAAAAGAGGAGGAGTTGTTACGTTTGGTGACAATGGCAAAGGCCAAATCATGGGGTTTGGTAATATTCAAATAACTCCCTCCACATATATTGAAAATGTTTTATATGTCAATGGTTTAAAACATAATTTAATTAGTATTAGCCAATTATGTGATAAAGGTTTTAAAGTATCATTCGAAGCATCTATCTGCACTGTTTCTAATCCCATTGATAATAGCATTATTTTTATTGGAAATAGAAATGGCAATGTATACTTGATTGATTTAGACAATTTGTCTACTAGTAATCATTGCTTAGTTGCTAATAATGCTAATATGAATGAGATTGGTTGGTTATGGCATCGTAGATTAGGTCATGCAAGCACACACCTAATTTCAAAATTAATAAGAATGGATTTAGTAAAAGGACTTCCACAACTAGATTTTGAAAATAACAAAATTTGCGATGCATGTCAATTTGGAAAACAAACTAGAAACTCTTTCAAAACTAAAAATATTGTTTCCACTTCTAGGCCACTTGAACTACTTCACATGGACCTTTTTGGACCTACTAGAACCACAAGTCTAGGAGGAAAGAAATATGGTCTTGTGATTGTAGATGATTACTCTAGATACTTGGGTATTGTTTTTAGCTCATAAAGATGAGACCTTTCCATTGTTTTTGAAATTCTTCAAAAAGGTCACAAATGAGAAAAATAACACCATAGTGTCTCTTAGAAGTGATCATGGCACTGAATTTGAAAATCATCTATTTGAAAACTTTTGCATAGAAAATGGCATCCATCATAATTTTTCAGCACCTAGAACACCGCAACAAAATGGAGTAGTTGAAAGGAAAAATAGAACCTTAGAAGACATGGCCCGTACCATGCTATGTGAAAGCAACCTACCAAAATACTTTTGGGCGGAAGCTATAAACACGGCATGTTACATTCTTAATAGAGCTTTGATTAGGCCAATCATTAAGAAAACTCCTTATGAACTATGGAACAATAGAAAACCAAACATAAGCTACTTTCATGCATTTGGTTGTAAATGTTTCATTCATAATAATGGTAAAGATAATCTAGGAAAATTTGATGCAAAATCTGATGAAGGCATTTTCTTAGGATATTCAACATCTAGTAAAGCCTATAGAGTGTTTAACAAGAGAAACTTAATTGTAGAAGAATCTATTCATGTAATTTTTGATGAATCTTTAGCATCTAGTTCAAGAATAATTGATGATGAGGAAGATACAAACATTCTAGAAAGAGACATTGAAAAGTTAAATATTGATGTATCTTCAGATCATGAACAAGAAGCCAAAGATAATGATTCCCCTAGTGTTGATGTTGTTGATGCAAATCATAATGATATAGATCTTCCTAGAGATTGGAGATATGCCTATGGTCATCCAAAAGAATTAATTATAGGTGATCCATCTCAAGGAGTAAGAACTAGATCATCAATGAGAAACATCAATAATCATCTTGCATTTGTATCTCAAATTGAACCTAAAACTATTGAAGAGGCAGAAAAAGATAATAATTGGATGTTAGCCATGCAAGAAGAATTAAATCAATTTACTAGGAATAATGTCTGGACTCTTGTAGATAGACCTAAAGATCATTCTGTTATAGGATCAAAATGGGTATTTAGAAATAAATTAGATGAAAATGGCATAGTAATTAGAAACAAAGCTAGATTAGTCGCAAAAGGATATAATCAAGAAGAAGGAATTGATTTTGATGAAACTTTTGCACCTGTAGCTAGACTAGAAGCAATTAGATTATTACTCGCATTTGCATGTCATATGCATATCAATTTATTTCAAATGGATGTTAAAAGCGCATTTTTAAATGGATTTATAAATGAGGAAGTTTTTGTTGAACAACCTCCTGGTTTTGAAGATCATGAATTTCCAAATCATGTTTTTAAATTGCACAAAGCACTATATGGTTTAAAACAAGCACCTAGAGCTTGGTATGAAAGATTAAGTAAATTTTTGATTGAAAATGACTTTATAAGAGGAAATGTTGATAAAACACTATTTTTGAAAAGAAAAGACAAGGATTTATTAGTAGTACAAATATATGTTGATGATATTGTATTCGGTGCTACTAACAATCTGTTATGTCAAGAATTTGCTAAGTTAATGCAGGGTGAGTTTGAGATGAGCATGATGGGAGAACTCAATTTCTTCCTAGGACTTCAAATCAAGCAAAGCAAAGAGGGAATTTTCATCAATCAAGCAAAATACACAAAAGAACTTCTCAAGAAGTTTGGAATGGAGTCAATCAAACCACTTGGAACACCTATGAGCCCTTCATGCAAATTGGACAAAGATGAAGATGGTAAGAAAGTAGATCAAAAATATTACAGAGGTATGATCGGATCTCTTCTTTACTTAACAGCTAGTAGACCAGATATCATGTTTGCTGTTTGTCTATGCGCTAGATTTCAATCTGAACCTAAAGAATCTCACTTAATTGCTGTAAAAAGAATCTTAAGATATTTAAGTGGAACTAAAAATGTAGGTTTATGGTATTCTAGAGACTCAACATTAAACTTGATTGCATATTCTGATTCGACTATGCTGGATGTAAATTAGATAGAAAAAGCACAAGTGGTGCATGTCAATTTTTAGGATGTAACTTAATCTCTTGGTTTAGCAAAAAGCAAAATTCGGTTGCATTATCAACTGCTGAAGCAGAATATGTTGCAGCTGGAAGTTGCTGTGCTCAAATCCTTTGGATTAAGAGACAACTTGAAGATTATGGCATAACACTTGATAAAACTCCAATTAGATGTGATAACACAAGTGCAATTAATTTAACTAAAAATCCAATTCAACATTCAAGAACAAAACACATTGAAATTAGATATCACTTTATAAGAGAACATGTAGCTAATAATGAAATTTGTCTTGATTATGTTAATACTGAAGAACAATTAGCTGATATATTTACAAAACCTTTGAGTGAAGAAAGATTTTGTTATCTTAGAGGTGAATTAGGGATTTGTGACCCTTTGGAATGATTTTGAAACTCTAAGGAATGACTATCTAGATTTCTATTAATTTCTTGATATTTCTTTCATAATTTTAAGGACAAATTATCTAGTCATCTGAGCAATTTGTTCCTCATATTCCAAAGATTTTTTTAAAATTTTATTGAACCTATTGTGACAAGTTTCAGTTGTTTGAATCTCAGTTATTTTTCTCTGAAACTGTCAGTGGAGTCGACACCTCAGTTTGAGGAGTCGACACCTTGTCTGTGTCGCTCTCGGTCCCTGACCTTGGAGCCGACACCCGTATAAGTGGAGCCGACTCCAGTTCGAGCGCTGACTGTGTTAGCGATTTGGAGTCGACACCCGACTTTGGGAGTCGACACCTGGGGGTCCCAAATCGACTTTATTAGGGCAGAGTCGACACCTCGTCATTTCATTCTTTTCAAATTCTTAACCAAACTCTTCCCAAACTCTCTCAAAGCCTCCCCATCTCTAATTCCACCCTATTCAAGCCTTCCTAAGGATCTAATGGCACCTAAGAGGAGAGGATCAGTGCTTGGAGTGCCCGTAGCAACCGAAAACGATCGGCGAGATGACCCGTGCGCGAGCCGTCTCCGAGTGATTCCTCTTCAACTGCTTCGGACAATCCAGACCCTTCATCTCCTCAGGTAGATACCCTAGCAGGGAGAGTGATAACAATGGGTAGGAAAGTTGATTTCGAGTTCTTTCAATCCGAGGGCTTCTCTATTGGGAATCAAATCAAGGAACTAGGCTGGGATAAAGTGTGTTCTCTAGATGTTCCTACATATCCAGCTCTTGTCAAGGAATTCTATTTCAATCTGTCGAGAGGTGGTGGAATCGTGAGCTCAGTCAGAGGTAAAAGGATCCATCTCACTTTTCAGAAATTAGGAAACCTCCTTAGCATTCCCATTACTGGATTAGTTGCCGACATCCACAGTGAGAGGTCAGCCGCTCTATCGAGGGAGAGAAGTTACAGAATTTGAGGAGATTAGGGCTAACCAACTGCCCTTGGAATTAAGATTACTTCACAATATTTGCAGTAGAATATTATTTCCAAAAACCGGTCGATTTGAGTATGTCTCCGAGCGAGACATTGTTGTGATGGACAGTGTGTTGACCAGTCAACCCATAAATTTAGCTGCAATGATGATATTTTATATGGCTGAGGCTGGAGGGAAAAGAAGATCATCCTTACCCTACGGCATGGTGCTAACTATGGTTTTCAGGAGCCAAGGTGTTGTGATATTAGACAATGAACCTTCTAAGAATCTCAGGCATACTGATTACTACAGTTTGGCCACCTTGCATCGGATGGGATTTGTTAAGATCAACGGGCAATGGGAAAGGAAAGGCAGCTTGGATGAGAGAGCCCCTGAACCTAGACCTTCTGCATCTTTTGAGGCTGGACCATCTGTGAGGGTTCCCTCTCCGCAGCCTAGCAGTCCTGTTCCTGCCCCTGCACCCGCTCAAGTTCATGTTCAGTCATCCACTTCATCAGTTGGTTTTTCAGACCTTCAATTGGAGCAACTCAAAGGATTGCTTGCTGCTCAGAAGGATGAATTGAAGACTGAGTTTGATAATAAGTTTATGAATCTTAAAGAAACCCTTTATTCCCTGGATGATCGCATTGGCAAAATAGAATCAACTCTTAGTTCATCTGCGGATTCCTTAAGTAATGATCTGAAAAATATATTTGAAGAACTTAAAGATATCTGTGGAGATTCTGAGACCTACTCCAAGTGCAATGCCGAGCTTCAAGATAAAATCATGACTGCTTGCTCTTTTGTTGATAGAAGGTTGAAAGAATTTGTAGCTACTCAAAGTGATGGAATGGGAAAGATTTTGGATCATTTAACAAGAATCATTAGAACCAATTTGTAATTTTCATGTAATGAAGTCTAAGTTTTTTTTTTAATGAGATATGTTGTTTGATGTTTGAAATGAAAGTTTTTTTGATGTAATGAAAGTACAGTTTCTTTTGTAATACTTGACCTTTGATGAAATGAAATTATCCTTTGATCTATCAATTTTATCATTTGACTTAACTCTTTCTAACCTTTTTGTTGATTACAAAAAAGGGGGAGAAAGTTATGTCGTATATGCATTAATTAGTTATGCTTTGATTGGCATTTTATTTAATTGGTATCAAGTGATTGGTATCAAGTGATTTTGGATATGCAAATAAGCCTAAGTGACAATTGATATAACTGAATTCTAAGTATCCAACACTAAAATGTAGAGCAAAAGGAAAAACAACTGCTAAATTGAACTTCATAGGGGGAGCTACCTTATTCAGGGGGAGCTTACTTGTGAGGATCACTTCCTTGAAAATTTTGATTTAAGAATCCTATGCATATACTCAATGTTTTTATAATCATCAAAAAGGGGGAGATTGTTGACCCAATTATTGATTTTGATGATTAATAAAGGAATTGAGTATATTTATTTGATTACTAATAGATTTGATAAGTGTTTCAGGGCTTAAAAATATTTGATTGATTTAAAGGCATTAAGAAACGTGTTTTGAATCAATTGCAAAATATAAGTTTCAAAGTTTCAGAGCCTGGAGTCGACACCTAGGAATGCTGGAGCCGACCCCATGGCCAGTCAAATATTCTTCTGATTTTTGATACGGTTCGGAGCCGACACCTAGAGTTTCGGAGCCGACACCCAGAGTTTCGGAGTCGACACTTACAGTGTCTGGAGCCGACTCCGATGCGGGGACAGAACGTTTGATTTTTGACTACCTCGGAGCCGACACTTACAGTCTTTTGGGAGCCGACACCTAACTTTTTCGAGCCGACTCCTCGACGAACTCAGAACTTTCTATTTTTGGATAAACGACTTGGAGCCGACACCTGAAAAGTTGGAGCCGACTCCAACCTATCTGGAACGAAATTTTAAAATGCCAGATCAGCTCTAACGGTAATATTTTCTTTTTACCTAACTTCTAACGGATATATTTTGTTTGGAAAAACTTTCCAGGTACATTCCAACGGCTAGTTTTCTCACCAAAAATGGATTAAAGGAAATCTATAAAAAGGGGAGAAAGCTCGTTTGAAAAAAATGAAAAAATCGGAGTGAATACAAATCAAAAATCCGAGAAGTCTTGAGCCTGAAATCAAAGAGAAAAGTATCCAAACTCAAATCCTTCCACTCCAAAAAGCTCAAAGAGAAATCCAAGGCGCTCATATTGGAAAAATCGGAGGATTCCCAAAATAGAAGAAAAGCTCTGTTTTCTCAACTTCTCATCTGCAACATTTGCAACGAATCAAAGCTGAGGCCTGATTCAACATCTCCAAGAGAAGAGGAAAAGAAGAAAAGAAAAGCTCAAATCCAAAATCTTCAAACAGGCTTTTCTAACCTTGCTTATTCATTTTGAATATTGCTCATTTGAGGAGCTTTGTATTATTGAAAAACATTATTCTTTCTTGTTTGTGCTAGTTCTATCAAGGGGATTGAACTAGTGGAGGTAGTATACCTCGGGTCAAGCTAGATTAGCTTGAGTTTAGGGTTTTGTGCTGGTGAGCCCGAAAACCGGCTGGGTTCGTTGTGATCCCTGGGAAACAACAAGTTTGAGTTGTGATCTTGTAAAACAACTCGACTGTAATCAAGAGGATTATAGTGTGGACCCAAGTGGATCTTGGGAGTGGACGTAGGTGTTGGATACACCGAACCACTATAAAACCTTTGTGTTTGCCGTGCTTTGATTATCTCTTTCTCTATCTCCTTGGTTGTACTTAACATTCGCATTGCATTTCATCTATCTCCAAGCACATAGTTGTTAAAAGGTTAAATTTTTTTTAAAGAACCCAATTCCCCCCCCCCCCCTCTTGGGTTGCCATATGGGCCAACATACGTCATCAACCTAGGTGTTGGTGGATCCAATCTATGCAGAGCTCCAAGGTTAGGGGTATGAATATGGTTGGAGAAGATCGGATGGTTGTCCAATACTGCCTATTCTGGGGCCTTCTTCTGAATATCTTTAGCAAGGTTTCAACAAGAGTAATACACTTCTCTTAAATTATTATAGAACTCAAATAAAATAAAAATGCATGACCTAAACATTGGACTAAACCAAACTTGACTGACTTAGTAGCAAACTAAACTCAACCAACTAGGAAAGATAAAAAAAATTACTGAACTTCTAGTGTTTAGAGATCCAAATGGAACCTTGCAGCCTTTTTCTCACTCTTGCTCCTGCACCAATTCTCCTAGGATGGAAGGAACTCAACCCTATCGAGTAAGGGTCAGTTCAACTCTGGTACTCCTCTAGCAAGTCCGGATCCAAACATTGCAAATCTTCTCTAGAATCCATGAGTCCTAGATTCGGGCCGACCTTGCCAACGAACCAAGTATTGCTGATAATCTCTATTTCAGATCGAGATAGCTTGATCATCCAGAATCCGCTCAATCCTATTCTTTCACTCAGGCCAAATAGTAGGTGGACACACAGGGGTGGACTCGTTCTCAAAGGAAGGGTTAGGTCGGAAATCCTTACTAGGTATCATCGTTGGCTCCCTATACTCTACTAAGTCTGAAACATTGAAAGTAGAGCTAATGCCTAACTCAGATGGTAATTTCAACACATAGGCATTGGTTCCCACTTTCTTCATTACCCTAAAAGGACCAGCTCCATGAGCATGTATCTTTCTAACGACTCCTGAAGGAAACTGCTCAGACCTTAACCTAACCATGACATAATTTCCTTCCATAAACTCTTGGACTCATTTTCAAAAATTAGCCAACCAATTATATGTTTCATTACTTAAGTTAATCTTTGTGCTAATCTTCTATGCAAGTCCTTAATATGCTGTGCAAATGATGCTGCAGACTCGAAGACTCGTGTATGAATAGGTAATGTAATTAGGTCAAGTGGCCTGTTGGGCTTCTACCCATGATCAATTTTGAATGGGCTCTTTCCAATAGACTTATTGACCGAAGTGTTGTAGGTAAACTCAGCTCTAGGTAGCAACAAATCTCAATTCTTGGTGTTTTCTTCTACAAGGCATCTCATAAGATTTTTAGACTACGGTTTACTACTTATGTCTGGCCATCGATTTGGGGATGATAAGCTATGGAATAGTTCAACTTAGGCCCTAACTTAAGCCATAGGATCTTCCAAAAATAGCTGATGAACGAACATTTCTATTTGAAAATATGATCTTAGGTAAGTGTTGGCCCCTAGATTGATTTTGATGATTATAAAACAATTAAGACTAAGTTTATTATAGAAATTAAGATTATTGCAGGGATGTACAAGTGTCGTACAGGTGAGCCTTATCAAGTAAAATTTTATTTGTTACATGAAAGCTTATTTTCTCTTACCTTGAATATAGCTAATTGATCCTTTAATTCCTTGGATTATTGCATGACTATGTGAGCTAGCTTATTTCCTTCCTTAGCTAGCTTCCTCCACTTGCTAGCTAACTATTTCCTTCACACAAATAAGTCTAGCCGAACCATGAACAATTTGAGTTGGCTTGTAAGCTAGCTATTCTTTCTTGAAACAGGCTGGCCGAATGGACTTCATATTAAGTTAGCTTGTGAGCTAACTTCCCTCCTCTCTTTAGCTAGCTTGTTATCCTTTGAAGCTAACTTTTTATTGCAGGTATTTGCTGGCCGAATGGAGTTTGGAATGAGCTAGCTGGAGAGCTAGCTTCTCCCTTGGGCAGCACCATGAAGTTTCAAATTCAGTTAGCTGGGAAGCTAACTCCTTTTCTCTTGAATTAATGAAAGAATGCTTCAGTTGACTGAAGAGCTAACTGGTTTGTTCTCCCTTCTCCTGGCCAAGAATTTTGCAAAAGAGTTAGCTGAAAAGCTAACTTCTTTGAGGCATTTTCTCCCTTGGCCGAATGCATGTTGAAAGCAGTTAGCTTAAAAGCTAACTACTTTATCTTTTCTCCTTCCCACATTGCATGAAAATTGGAATAGAGTTAGCTAACAAGCTAACTACTTTTATCATGAATGAGTTTGCTTTTATCTAGTTAGCTAACAAGCTAACTACTTTAACAATTCTTTTCTTCCCTGGGCGCATGATTTTGAATTATGTTAGCTAACAAGCTAACTATTTTTTAGCATGATGGAGTTAACTTTTTATGTAGCCAGCTGGAAAGCTAACTACTTTATTGGTTTCTCCTCCCAGGCGCATGAAACTTTCCATAGAGTTAGCTAACAAGCTAACTACTTTTATCATGAAAGCTCTTTACTTTTTATCTAGCTAACTGGGGACCTAACCACTTTATTCTCCTTGCCGCATGAATTTTCATTGAGTTAGATGAATAGCTAACTACTTTTGTATTAATGCATAAAACCTTGAATTGAAAGCTAACTATTTTTCCTGGTTTCTTTTCCTAGCCGTGAGGATGCTGAATTGAGCTAGCTTGTTAGCTAGCTACTTTATTTCCTTTTGGTTGTGGCTGATTTCTTCTTGCCGTGGAGCCTTGCTGCTAGCTAGCTAGCTTGGGTTGTTTAGCTAGCTTTGCTTGCATAGCTAGCTCTAGCTTTTCTCCCTCTTCCATGGCCGCACGACTACAAAGGGCTTGCTGGAAATTAATTCCAACCAACCACTCTCAAATCTTAAATGCTCTCTCTCTCTCTTTAATTATATTTCCATTTTCATGGTTACTAACTTTTTTCTTTTGGTGTTTGATAGAGATCTTTCTTTGCCAAAGGATTAAATGCAATCAATATTTAGGGAAATAAACTCAAACGGTTATATTTCTTTCCGTTTTAATTTCCTCTTATTTCCAATGTATCTAATGGACATATTTTGTTTGGTTTAAATAGATGTGATCAGAGGAACACAATGAATTTTGACGAATCTGGAAAAGAAAAAGAGGAGAAAGAAATCAAGAAAGAGAATGTTCATTGCATATTTTTCGGAGTGTTGGAAAGCAAGTTCTTGTGCATTGAAGTTGACAAATCTCAATCCTTGCTCAAGTCATCCAGATTCGGTGAAGCATTCAAAAAGTCTCAGCTACCTCGGAGATCCACATTCTTTGCTGCAGATTTGCTTCAAATTTGTAAAGTTTTCCTTGAATATTTGCTCAAGTTAGGAGCTATCTGTTATCTATTCTGAAATTTCTTGTAATAGGGTTAAGGATAACCCTAGTTTGTTGTTTGGCTTCCTTGTGCGTTAAACAAGAGGACTAGCCGGGTAAGGCTAGGGTTTGGCTTCCTTGTGCGTTAAACAAGAGGACTAGCCGGTAAGGCTAGGGGTTTGGCTGCCTTGTGCCGTGAAACAAGAGGACTAGCCGGAAGGCTAGGGGTTGTAATCGTTGTGATACGATTAGTGAAATTCCCAAAGGGTTTTTGGGGAGTGGACGTAGGAGCCGAGTTTGGCACCGAACCACTATAAACCTATTGTGTTTGTGATTGCTTATTCTGTGTAATTTTGTTTCGTGCACTCCACTACACCGCTGCGAACTAATTTTTAACTAGTGATTAAAATATATCTGAGCTAGTAATTAATTTTTAAATACCCAATTTACCCCCCTCTTGGGTTGCTACATCTGGGCAACAAGTGGTATCAGAGCAGTGTGCTCTTGATTCTATGCTTTGAGAAGCTTGGAGCTAAAGATTTGTAGTAATCCAAATGGGATCTATGTTGACCGAAGGACAATCAACTAATAGACCACCTTTGTTCAATGGAACAAATTACACATATTGGAAAGCACGAATGAAAATCTTTATTCAAGCACTTGATTATGATTTATGGGGAATCATAATAATGGACCACACATACCCACTGTTAAGATTGATAATATTGATATGCAAAGCTGAATCAAATGGGATAAGCAAGATAAGAAATTAGCTCAATTAAATGCAAAAGCTAAGAATGTTCTTTATTTTTCTTGATGCAAATGAGTTTAACCGTATATTTACTTGCATGTCTGCTAAAGAGATTTGGGATAGACTTGAAGTCACCCGTGAGGGTACTAATCAAGTCAAGGAATCTAAAATTAATATGCTTGTTCATAAGTATGAATTATTTAAGATGGATTCAGCTGAAAATATCACTGATATGTTTACTAGATTTACTGATATCATTAATGGTTTGAAAAGTTTAGGAAAATCTTATGCTAACAGTGATCTTGTTAGAAAAAATTTAAGATCTTTACCTAGATCATGAAGCAAAAATGACTACTATACAAGAAGCAAAAGACCTCAATACTTTATCTCTTGAAGAATTGGTCGGTTCTTTGATGACTTATGAACTCCACAATGACAACACATGATGAAGATGATTAAAGAAGAAAGACTATGGCATTAAAGAGCACTGCTCAAGATGAGGAAAGTGAGGAAGAAACCGGTGATAGTGAAAAAGATGATGAAATGGTACTTATCTCCAGAAAATTCAAAAAATTTATGAGGAGAAAGAAATTTGAAAAAAAAAATATTTACCAAAGGAGATCATAGCAAAGAAAAGGAAAGAAGTGAACCTCCTATATGCTTTGAGTGCAAGAAGCCTGGACATATCAAACCAAATGTCCACAATTGAAGAAAGGATTTAAGAAAATAAAGAAGAAAGCTATGTTGGCTACATGGAGTGACAGTGAAGCAACTAGTTCAGAAGAAGAAAAGACTGAAGTCGCCAATGTATGTTTCATGGCTGATGATAATGAGGTAAGTCCTAGTTTTCTAGATGACTTTACTTTCGATGAATTGCATGGTGCATTCTATGAACTTGTAGATGATTTTGCAAAATTAAGTTCAAAGAATAAAATTTTAAAAATGAAATTAAAGAACTTATTCTTGAAAAAGAAAGAATTTCAAATAACAATGAATCATTATTAAAGGAAAACCAAGATTTAAAAAATGAAGTGAGTAAATTAAGACCAATTATTGATAAATTTACTTTGAGTTCAGAAAAGCTAGAAATGATATTAAATAGTCAAAGGGCTGTTTATAATAGAGCTGGCCTTGGATATAATCCTATTGAAAGACAAAAATTTTTGAAAAATATTTATGTGCATGCTGATGATTCAACTAAAATTACATGCTTTAAATGGTAAATTAGGACACAAAGCATATACTTGTCACACACACAAAGTTAAACAAATATGGGTTCCAAAAGGAACTATTTTAACTAACCCAAAAGGACCCAAGAAAGCTTGGGTACCTAAGAGCAAAACTTAAAATTGTGTATGCATGTGTGTCTTGCTACCCGAGCAACTAAAAGACAATGGTACTTGGATAGCGGGTGCTCAAGACACATGACGGGTGATGAGTCTCAATTCATCACTTTGGAGGCAAAAGAGAGGTATTGTTACTTTTGGTGATAATGGCCAAGGAAAAATTACTGGCATTGAAAAATAGGTATCACACCTTATGCTTTTATTGATAATGTCTTACTTGTGAAAGGATTAAAATATAATTTATTAAGCATTAGTCAATTATGTGACAAAGGATTTAAAGTTACATTTGAATCATCTTTATGCATTGTTAAAAATCCTACAAATGAAAATATGAAATTTATTAGTCATAGGCATGGTAATGTATACATTGTTGATTTAAATGATTTGAATGATCGAAATGATGATTGCCTAGTTACTATGAATAATAAAACTGATAATAGTTAGTTATGGCATCGTAGGTTAGCTCATGCAAGCATGGATTTGTTATCTAAATTAATCAAAAAGGATTTAGTAAATGGCTTGCCAAAACTTACTTTTGAAAAAGATAAAATATGTGATGCTTGTCAATTTGGAAAACAAACCCGAGTATCTTTTAAATCGAAAAATGTGATTTCAACCACTAGACCTTTGGAACTCTTGCATATGGATTTATTCGGTCCTACAAGAACACTAGTCTAGGAGGAAAAAGATATGGTTTTGTCTGATTGATGATTTCTCTATTTTACATGGGTTTTATTCTTAGCTAGTAAAGATGAAGCATTTCCGTCATTTCAAAAATTATTTAAAAGAATTACAAATGAAAAAATTCTTCTGTTTTATCGATACGAAGTGATCATGGAAAAGAATTTGAAAATTAATATTTTAAAATTTTTGTAATGAAAATGGAATTGAACATAATTTTTCTGCACCCAGAACACCTCAACAAAATGGAGTAGTAGAAAGAAAGAACAGAACTTTAGAAGAAATGGCTCGTACTATGTTGTGTGAGAGTAATCTCCCAAAATATTTTTGGGCTGAAGCTATCAACACTGCATGCTATGTTTTAAATCGTGCATTAATCAGACCTGTTTTGAAAAAGACTCCGTATGAACTTTGGAAAGAAAGAAAACCTAACATCGGTTATTTTCATGTTTTGGATGCCGCTGTTTTATTTTAAATAATGAAAAAATAATCCTTGATAAATTTGATGCTAAATCTGATGAAGGAATTTTTCTCGGTTATTCTGTACATAGTAGAGCTTTTAGAGTTTTTAACAAAAAGACCTTAGTAGTTGAAGAATCAATTCATGTTATCTTTGATGAATCTAATGATCTTCCATTAAGGAAGAGAAAATGTATAAATGATGCAGATAAATTGAAGATCAACTCAAAGATATCACCTTGAAGGACAAGGAGGATTCAGATACACAAGAGGTAAATGAAGAAAGCAATGCTAATCCACCAGAAGCCTCACAAGGTAATGATAATTTAGAAAGAGGATGGAGGTATGTTCACAGTCACCCTAAAGATCAAATTATTGGTGAAATATCTCAAGGAATTAAGACGAGATCGTCATTTAGAGATACTTATAATAACTTAGCATTTGTTTCTAAAATTGAACCTAAATGCTATGATGAAGCTAAAAATAATATTGATTGGATAAATGCAATGCATGAGGAACTTAATCAATTTGAAAGAAATAATGTATGGACTCTTATTGATAGACCTCATGACCATCAAATTATAGGAACTAAATGTGTTTTTAGAAATAAATTGGATGAACATGGTAACATAATTAGAAATAAAGCAAGACTAGTAGCTAAGGGTTATAATCAAGAAGAAGGAATTGATTTTGATGAAACTTATGCCCTTGTTGCTAGATTAGAAGCTATCAGATTACTTCTTGTTGTTGCTTGCTTTATGAATTTTAAACTATATCAAATAGATTAAAAGCGCTTTCCTAAATGGATACATTGCTGAACAAGTTTTTGTGGAACAGCCACCTGGCTTTGAAAACCACTTGTTTCCAAACACGTATTTAAATTAAACAAAGCTTTGTATGGTTTGAAGCAAGCACCCCAGGCTTGGTATGAGGTTAAGCAAATTCTTGATTAGTAATGACTTCATTCGAGGAAATGTAGATACAACTCTATTTATTAAAAGATAAAATAATAATATTTTAATTATTTAAATCTATGTAGATGATATTATTTTTGGTGCCACTAATGATTCTTTATGCAAGGACTTTACTAAGCTTATGCAGGAGAGTTTAAGATGAGTATGATGAAAGAATTAAATTATTTTCTCAGACTTCAGATCAAACAAAGCAAAGACGAGATCTTCATAAGCCAATCCAAGTATATCAAGGAAATGATCAAAAAGTTTGGCATGGAGATATCTAAGAATATCGGTACCCCTATGAGCTCATCTTGTAGACTTGAATCTTATAATTCTGAAAATCTGTTGATTTAAAACTTTATAGAGGCATGATAGGATCTTTTTATACTTAACTGCTAGTAGACCTGATATCCTGTTTAGTGTTTGCATGTATGCCAGATATCAAGCTAATCCTAAAGAATCACACTTGCTTGCTATTAAAAGGATATTTAAATATTTAAATGAACTAAAAATTTAGGACTTTGGTATGACAGACAATCTAGCATTGACTTAATAGGATACACTGATTCAGACTTTGCTGGATGTAAATTAAATAGAAAATTAACTAGTGGAACTTGCCAATTCCTAGATGTTAACTTAATCTCATGGTTTAGTAAAAAGCAAACTTCAGTAGCATTGTCTACGGCCGATGCCGAATACATTGCAGCTGAAGTTGCTGTGCTCAAATTTTATGGATTAAGCAGCAGTTAGAGGATTATGGTATCAAACAGAAAGGCATACCAATAAAATGTGATAACACTAGTGCAATTAATTTAACTAAGAATCCCATTCAACATTCAAGAACTAAACATATAAAATTAGACATCATTTCATTAGGGATCATGTTAATAATGGTGATATAGTACTAGAATTCTTATGTACTGAAAAATAACTTGCAGTTATTTTTACTAAACCATTAGAAGAATCGAAATTTTATAAAATTAGAAGGGAACTTGGAATGATTGATCCATCTATTTAATTAATTATACTTGTGGTACTTGACTTTATGATTAAAAAACATGGTTAGCATGTGTTGCTTGACTAATCTTAATCTAATCAATCAAATCCCTTCATGAAATATCTTTTAAATTGCAATAATTGCTTTCGTCTTTTAGTGTGTCAGTTAGCTGACTAGTTAACTGGCTTTGGCCATCTCCCTACCATGAAATCTACTTCAATTAATTCCACTCAACTAGCCACCTACCTTTTCTTGGATTTCTTTAAAGTAGTTAACTGACCAAGCAACCAACCAACCACCTGATCAGTTAACTGCTTTAGATTTTCATATAAAAGCCTTTTGTCCCTCTTCACTTCATACGTTTTCACCAAGAAAACTTGTCTCCAACCGGCTTCTTCTCTTCTTCTCACGCCTTCTCCAAACCGTCTCCACTCCTTCCTTCATTCTTCTTCTTCAAGCTTCAAATCCTTCCACATCTAGAAGAAAGGGAATGGCTCCAAAAAGAAATCAACTCATTCAAGAGATGAGTCCTCCGATCTTTCAAAGAAGCCTTCTTCTTCTTCAAGATGTATCTTTCCAACCATTACCACTAGATCAATAGCAAATTGGAAGGTTAGTAGATTTTAATTTCCTAGAACAAGAAGAGTTTAAGATAGGAAAACTACTCGCATCTCAAGGTTGGTCAAAACAAGAAGAGCTTGATTGCCTAAGTAGCTAACTATTTATTGCTGATTTTGTCTTGGCCGAATGCTCTTTGGAACTAGCTAGCTGGGCAGCTAGCTGGTTAGCTTGTGAGCTAACTTCTTTCCATTGGAAGCTAACTTATTTCTTGCAGGAAATCTTCTTGGCTGAATTGTCTTCAAAATAAGCTAGCTGGAGAGCTAGCTTCTCCCTTGGACGGGTCCCATGATATTTGAATTTAGTTAGCTGGGAAGCTAACTCCTTTTCTCATGGGTGTATGAAAGCTTGCTTCAGTTAGCTGGGAAGCTAACTATTTTGTTCTTCTTTCTCTCCTGGCCGAATGATATGGTGAAAGAGTTAGCTTAAGAGCTAACTACCTTGGGTGTTTTCTCTCTTGGCCAAATGAAACATAGAACAAGTTAGCTTAGCAGCTAACTACTTTATCCTTTCATCTCTCCTGGGCGCATAAAGTTTTGAATTCAGTTAGTTAGAGAGCTAACTTCTTTTTATCATGATGCATGAACCTTTTATTCAGTTAGCTGGAGAGCTAACTACTTTACTCATTCTCTCTTCCTGGCCCATGAATTTTGAATTGAGTTAGCTGGAGAGCTAACTACTTTTTATCTTGGCCTATAACTTTAGAACATGTTAACTAGAGAGCTAACTATTTTTTCTTGGATGCCTTCCTAGCCGTGTGCATGATAGAAAGAGTTAGCTTGAGAGCTAACTACTTTATTTTCTTATGGCTGATTTTATTCTTCTCCATGAGCCGGACGTCTTCAAAGAAGCTTGCTGAAAATTAATTCCAGCCAACCACCACTCTACATTCTTACATGCTCTCTCTCTCTCTTTAAGTATATTTCCATTTTCATGATGACTGACTTTTGCTCTTTTGATGTTTGACAGAGATCTTTCCTCATCAAAGGATTAAATGCAATCAATAGGGAAATAATCTCAAACGGTTACATTTTTCTTCCGTTTTAATTTCCTCTATTACCAATGTGTCTAACGGACATTTTTTTTTTGGTTTAAATAGCTGGGATCAGAGGAACACAATGACGAATCGGAAAAAGAAAAAGAGGAGAAAGAAATCAAGAAAGAGAGTGTTCATTGCATATTTTTAGAGTGTTGGAAAGCAAGTTCTTGTGCATTGAAGTTAACAAATCTTAATCACCGCTCAAGTCGTCCAGATCCAGTAAAGCATTCAAAAGCTTCAGCTACCTCAGAGATCCACACTCATTGCTGAAGATTTGCTTCAAATTTGTAAAGTATTCTTTGAATATTTGCTCAAGTTAGGAGCTATCTGTTATCTATTTGAAATTTCTTGTAATAGGGTTAAGGATAACCCTAGATTGTTGTTTGGCTTCCTTGTGCCATTAAACAAGAGGACTAGCCGGGTAAGCTAGGGGTTTGGCTTCCTTGTGCCGTTAAACAAGAGGACTAGCCGGGTAAGCTAGTGCCTTGTGCCGTAAACAAGAGGACTAGCCGGGAAGGCTAGGGGTTGTAATTATTGTGATACGATTAGTGAAATTCCAAAGATTTTTGGGGAGTGGACGCAGGAGCCGAGTTTGGCACCAAACCACTATAAACCCTCTTGTGTTTGTGATTGCTTATTCTGTGTGATTTGTTTCATGCACTCCACTACACCGCGGTGAACTAATTTTTAACTAGTGATTAAGCACATATCTGCATTAGTAATTAATTTTAAATACCCAATTCATCCCCCTCTTGGGTTGCTACATCTGGGCAACAAAGGTATATATCGATGATATACTAATAAATAGTAAAGAAGCATCTCAGCATATTGATAATCTCATAGAAAGCTTCAACACCCTCAAGGAGAACAAGCAGAATTGAGTTGAGTTTCATCCTTGGAAGTGCACATCACATTTGACTTATCGAATCCACATAGATGGAGGATATGTCGCGTTCCATACATAAAGGCTTTTTTTTTGATACAGACGGATGATTACACCACTTTAGGGTGAGTCAGACCCGATATATTGAGTACAATAACTGAGAAAGAATAATAGGGCAAGGGTCGCCCTGCTTCTAACTTCAAAAACTAGAGTGTGAGGCCACCATGGCAGCAATCCAATCAGTAATAGTATTGGCTTTACGAAAGATGTGCTGAATCTGGACGTTAAGAGCTTCCATAAGGATAGAGCGGATGTCGCACAACAAAGGGATAGTAGGAAAGTGGATGTCGGACTCCTGCGGATCCAGCGAATAACAATAATGGAATCTCCCTCTATGATAAGGCTGCGGGCACCCAGGTTCCGAATGGCATAGGAGATACCAGCCCTGCTGCGTACAGCTCGGCAAGAGGCACCAAGGAGTCAAGTAATCCAAACCCTTCCGCTGCCAGCATCACACCATCTGCCTCGCGAATGACATAAGCCAATCCAGCACATCTACCACGGATACTCCCATCAAAGTTGATTTTGACAAACCCTAGAGGTGGGGGCTCCCAAGAAATAAAGACCGTACGCCGGTTCGCTGCCAAAGCAGCAGGGGAGACCCAGTGGCCAGGGTTCGCAGAATCAAGAAAATTATGATGGAAAGTATACTTAGCAGAAAGGGAAACAACAGTCCTAACAACCCTACAGAAAGGAGCCATCTCGTCAAAGAACAGGATCCAATTCCAGGATAACCAAATCTGATACGCTAGGTAAGCCCACAAAGGACCCCGCTGATGGATACCCTCCCTATGCCCTACTTAATCAGTCTCAAAAAAAGAGATACGCTGGGAGTTAGTACCATGCACCCAGGGACATGCACCAGAGATCTGCCAAATCTGTCTTGCCCTAACACAATAGAAGATAGCATGGTCAGTCGTCTCCACCTCAATGTCACATAACGGGCATGTAGGCAGGATACTCAAACCTCTGCCTGAGAGAAGGGAGCAGGTAGGAAGAACATCCCAAGCCAGCTTCCAAATAAAAAGCCGCACTCTAGGGTGAATGGAAAGGTGCCAAATCCAATTCAGATCCATCAATTGCTGAGACTGAGGTCTGAAAATAGACAGAGGTCTCTCATAGGAGCACGAGACAAGCAAGATCTCCTCCACATCCTAATGTCCATAGTGGAATCCAAAAGAGTGGAATAGAGAGAATACGCCGGCAAAGCTCATACCCTGAATAAACTGGACACCCGAGAGGACGACTAAGCAGAGTGATCCAGGGAAATTAAATCACTGACTCGCATGCCATAAGGAGTGTCCGAGGAAACAAAGGTTGGTCAACGAGACAGGGGGAGATCAGCAATCCACGTGTCCTGAATAGCGTCGATCGAGGCTCCATCTCCAATCATCCATGAGGTACAGTTCAGAATTACCGAAGCATGCCGACAGACCTCTTTCCAGAAAAAGGAATGCCCACGGGTAAACTGAGAAAGAGTGGAAGAGTTTCAGTCACCGTACTTGGCCCGTATGAAGGAGCTCCACAAACAATGCGGATCAAGCAAGAACCGCAAGGCATGCCTAGCAGTCAAAGCCTTCCTCCTAACAGTAAGTGATTGGATCCCAAGCCACCCTCAGAAATCGGCAAGCAGATTATGTCCCAAGCCAAGAGATGAACACCGTGACCATCCTGCATCGAGGCCCAGAGAAAATCTCGAAAGTATCTCTCAATCTTTCTCAAGCAGACCAAAGGAATGACAGTATTAAATAAGAGATAGAGCGGCATAGAAGATAGCACCGAGCGAATAAGAGTAATCCTCGCCATCATAGAAAGCCCAGAGACCTGCCAGCCATCTAAACAATCACGGATATGCCTCATAAGATCGCTGAAATCCGAACAGCATGGCCGTCTCCTGGTAATCGGAATCCCCAGATAGGACAGCTGATCGAACTGAACTGGAATGCCCATAATTTGAGAAATAGACCTCTTCAAAGTAGGTGACGTCCTCGGACTGAAGCAGATCAAAGATTTGCTAAGATTAACTCTTTGACCCAAGGCATGACAATAGGACTGAAGAATAGTCGCAAAGGTGGTAGCATTATAGGTAGAAGCCTTCCCCAGAAGGAGACAGTCATCAGCAAATAGCAAGTGGGACAGCGAGGGGCCAAGGGGACCCGCAGAATATGGGTCCAGAGATGAACTCCGCTGAGCCTGAGAAAGAGCCCGGGACAAAACATCAGGAGAGAAGATAAATAGAAATGGAGAAAGAGGACATCCCTGCCTCAGGCCAACCTCCGAGTGAAAGTAGTCCATCTGACCCCCATTAATAAGGAGAGATAATAACGGCCTATGGACACACTCCATAACCCAATCGACAAAAAGCTCATGGAAACCAAACTCGTGAAGAGTACGACGTAGAAAATCCCAACTCAGTCTATCATAAGCTCTCTCCATATCGAGCTTAATAGACATGAGGCACTGACGGCCAGAAGGTCTTTGAAGGTCATGCATAAACTCCTGAGCCAATAGGGCATTGTCCGTGATACTACGCCCCATAAAAAAGCCCCCTGCTCCAGAGAAATAAGACGAGGAATGACCGAGGCCATCCGGGAAACCAAAAGATAAGCGCAAACCTTATATAATGTAGTGCACAGACTGATAGGCCGAAAGTGCTGGGAAGAGAAGGCGTCAGGACGTTTGGGCACCAGGGTAATAAGAGTTCACTTTCAATCAGCTGGCATATAATTAGACTAAAATATAGACTAGATAGCCAACACCACAACCAAACCAACAATATCCCAATATTGGCAAAAAAATAAAGGCGGATACACATCAGGCCCAGGGGCCTTATCAAGGCCAAGATCCCATAAAGCCAGGCGAATATCCTCCATAGAGAATGGCCTGATAAGAATATCATTCTCCGCATCAGAGACCTTGCAGGAGGGCAGAATAGGACAAACATGGACCCCATCCCTAGAAATCTCAGTCCACCTAGACTGAAAGAAATTAAAAAGCTGATCCCTGATCACTTGAAGATCTTCCTGAAAAAGACCTCATCATCAACTAAATGCCTGATGCGGTTTGCCGCTCAGCGTCATAAGGTAGCCTGATGAAAGAATCTCGTATTGCGATGCCTTTCCTTAATCCACTGAATACGAGACCTTTGCTTCCAAAAGTCTCCTACTGCAGCATAAGAGAATGGTGGATAGCCAAAGTGGACCTGAGGGTGGATAGATCAGAATCAAGAAGGAAACCCTCTTGATCCTCTTTGGTTTGCAAAGAAGAGATAATAGACTCTGCCTGCTCCACTTGCCTCACAATATTCCCCACTTTCCATCTATTCCAACTAGAGAGCCTGCGGCTAGTAAGGAGCAGACGTCTAGAAAGTCTGTAGGAGGCACTCTCTCTGGCATGCATCCACCAACCTGAGAAATGATGTGCCTAGCCGAAGAATAAAAAGTTCAGAACTTCTCAAATTTGAACTGTCTACTCCGTTGAAGAGGCGCAACAGTAGAAATGAGAATAGGACAATGATCAGAACTAATTCTGGATAAATGAGTGACAGTGGCTGAAGAAAAAAGCTGAAGCCAATTGGAGGAGGCCAGGGCCCTGTCCAGTCTCTCCCAGACTCTAGCAAAACCCTGGTGGTTATTACACCAAGTAAACTGGGATCCCACAAACCCCAAATCTAAAATGCTCGCCGAAGAAATCAAAGCCCTGAACTCAGCAATATTCGGAGATCCAACGAACTGCCTACCCCTTTTTTTTCTCAGTGGCCCCCACAATACAATTGAAATCACCTACAATGAGGGAAGAAAAACCATGGCCAAGAAGCAAAAGAATCTCATCCCAAAGCACACGACGAACCCTAAAGTCAGTGCTGGCATAGACACCCAAAGAAGCCAAGGAGCAGAGGTCCCCTTCGAGATAACCAAAGCCACCTGCTGGCCACAGCCGTGGAAGGCATCCACTCTGATTTTATCCAGTCTCCAAAGCACCAAAATGCCACCAGAGAGACCAACTGACTCAACTACATAAGAATCCCATAATCTAGAGATCTGTCTCCTTAGCCGAGCCAGACTATCCCCAGATAGACGAGTTTCCATCAAGATACAAATATCAAAAGCATGAAGCTGCTGAAGCCTCCCAAAAGAGGAGCAAAACGAGGATTTCTGGGCTCCTCGCACATTCAAGCAAGAATCTTCATCGAGAGAGTAGAGAGGGGGGGACCCCGACAGTGTCCCCAGTCAACTGCTCATCAAGGTGATCAGTAATCAGTGGGGGACCCACAGGTCCCTGACCGCTACAATCATCCACCTGGGATGAAGCCATAACCTCGACTGTACCATCCCTCTGAATGGCCTCCTTGAGCAGGGCGACCACCACCTCATGGACCGGTCTGACAGCTGATTCGGCTGGGAGATCCCTAAGGCAGTCCCCGGGCCAGACCATCTCTACGACAGGACTTCTGCAACCTCAACCTAGCTAGGGCATCAGAGCCCCTAGAGGAATCCAAAGATGCCGAAAAAGTAAAGGAAGCAAGCTCACTTCCTTTCCCCTTAAGAGGGGCTTTTCCTTTTGCTTTAGAAGCCTTAGACACAACTTGCTGCACAGAGGCTCCACAGGCCGAGCCCTCTTCGATGGGCCAGAATGGGCTTCTACACAAGACTTCGAATGCCCAGCCTACTTATTCGAGCCCACACTCACAAAAGGGTTATAAACTGAACTCTCTGAGATCTCAGACAACACAGGAACTATGACCAAGGACCCAGTCTCCAGCTCCTGAGACCCTCCTTCCAACCCAGCCAGCATCTGCCCTCAATCTGGCACTAAGCCCACTGGCTTAGAAGATGGAAGCAGGGGACAGTAGAGCCATTAGCCACTGGCATCTGCACATGACTCGCCATTGGCTCAGTCCCAGGCAGCAGAGCCCCCATGCAAGATCCAACTGGCACGCTGGAGACTTCCCAGCACGCTGCAGCAACAAGCAAAGGAGCTAGCCTCAGCGAGGAAATGGACTGAACCGAAGAATCCACGGAAGAGGAGGAGGCCCGTGGACCAGCCAACCCCCGACCAGACTGCCGACGCGCCACCTTCTTCGGGACTTGCCAGTCGTCCCTCAAAACAGGGAAGAGGGAGTAACCTTACCCGGTATAGGAGGCTTCATGGGATCCAACTGCAGCACCGATGGGGCTTCCTCCGCCTTAAAGCAGCCCCATCCAAGGACCAAAGCGAAGTCCAGTCGGGGAAGAAGAGGAATCCGGTGCCGACCTACAGTCCCCAGAGTGATGCAAGGAACCACATGAACAACAAATACCCTCAAGGTGCTCGTAAGAAAATTATTACCAGAATGGAGCACCATTCCCCTGATCCTAGCTCCCGGTCGGAGAGGCTTGCTCAAGTCGATGCAGACACAGGCACGAGTGAAGCCTCCCCGTTTCCTATTCTTGGTAGAAGCATCAGAGAACTAATACTGCCCAGCCACCAACAGAATTGAAGAAAGAACCTCATTAGACCAAAATTCAATAGGGAGCAGAGGCAATCGAACCCAGAGTAGAGCATGGAGGAGGAAGCTCTCCGACGAAACAAACTTTGGCTACCACTCAGCGACTGCAATAGGTTGTCCATTAACCACCCAGGGCCTTCTGAGGACAAGTTCCATGGCATGAGATTCAGAGAACCAGAACATATAGTGCCGGTGCGCCAGAGCAACTGCTTCGATTTTCCCTGAAACACATGCACGATGGAATTCCTAAACGAGCACCTCAGGTGGAATCCATCGAGCAAGGATTGCATGATTTCTCCACCTGCAAACCTTCTCCTTCAGGGACTGCATAGGGACTTGGATGATGTCGAGAAATAGGCACTCCAACTCTGTAACCATCACGAAGAGGGCAACAAGAAACCCACTCAAAACGGTTAACATGGGCATGATTCCATGGCATTCCGACGTCCTTAGAAACATCAAGCACCACCGGAGGCAGAACAGATGAGCTAGCCATCATAGCGAGAAGCCGGATCAAGATCAACGGTAACTGTCATCGGAAATCGAAAAAGAAGAGCGTCGAGCACGACTCTTAAAGCAGACACTCTCGGGCACTCTCAGACATTCTTTTTAACTAATTTTAGGTTTTTTTTGGGGTACAATTTTAGGCTTTTCTTTGGAAAGTCATCGCCTCATCGTGCCGTTTGCCTCGGTGGCAAAGAGGCTGAGTGACATCAACACAGCACTATCTCAAAACGCTATGATGAAGATTTTTCTTTGGAAAGTCTTCGTCCGGAGACCATAAGAAATTATGGGGCAGAAAAGTTATATAGTTATAATTGTAATCATATTTTTAAAGTAGTTTTAGAACCTTTACATCTATGATCTTGCACAAGGGGCAGGTATAAGAATAAATCTGATGATGCCAAATTATCGGCCTCGAGCGTGCGATCGTCTTCTCTAGTGAGCTCCTTGCGCCTGCAAGCAAGTCCCGAGGGTCGGAGGGGGCCCCAGCGGGACCCTTCGATGCTCAAGTCAGTGGTCTGGGCATCAGCCGTGAGCTTGAGGAAGCTCGAAAGAGAAAAAGAGAGAGAGAGGCCCAGAGAGGAGCTCCCTCTGTGTGAGCGTTTAGGAGTGTTATGAGTGTGTTACCTCCCTCCTAGTCGAGGTCCCTCTTACCTTTTTATAGATGCCTGAAATCCGTGGGCTTGGGGCGTGATCACTTGTCAGAGCATTAATTGACGTAAGTACAGTGGAGCTTACCTCCATATGACGTGTCAAACTGTAGGCCGTGTCCTGTCAGAGTTGGTGGTCGCAGGGCATGGCCGATCGTTACGGCGCTTGCCAAACATCCCCTACGTCACCTTTTTGGTTGTACTATGCGGACAGTGATGGGTGACAAAGTTAGTCGTGTGGGTCCTAAGGCACAGCCATTGGGGGAGAAGGATGATGTTGAGTTGAAGCCAACTATCCCTCGTAGAGTGTTGAGTATGGAGTGCTTGCGTGGCCCTACTCATGCCCTTGGATGAGCTTGCATGGCACTGTTCATGTACAAGGCTCTGTTCACTTACTTTCATGGCACTGTTAACGGTGAGGGAGCTTGGCAGCTTGGAGGTGTTGGCCTTGGAGGTGTCGGCCGTCGGGGTTCGGCCCTGGAGGGGTCGGCCCTGGGAGGTCGGCCCTGGGGGGGTCGGCCCTGGAGGGGTCGGCCCTGGGGGGTCGGCCCTGGAGGGGTCGGCCCTGGGAGGTCGGCCCTGGAGGTCGGCCCTGGAGGGGTCGGCCCAGGAGGGGTCGGCCCAGGAGGGGTCGGCCCTGGGAGGTTGGCCGTGGAGGGGTCGGCCCTTGAGGGTCGGCCCTGAAGGGGTCGGCCGTGGAGGGGTCGGCCCTGGGAGGTCGGCCCTGGAGGGGTCGGCCCTTGAGGGGTCGGCCCTGGTAGGTCGGCCCTGGAGGGTTGGCCCTTGAGGGTCGGCCCTGGAGGGTCGGCCCTGGAGGGGTCGGCCCTAGGTGGTCGGCCCTGGAGGGTCGGCCCTGGAGGGGTCGGCCCTGGGAGGTCGGCCCTAGAGGGGTCGGCCCCAGGGTTGAGAAGGAGAGCCAAAGGAAGATGCTCGCGACACTTCTTTCCATTAAATGCTCTTCAAGCCATTATGACCATTTCTGCACCATTAAAGGCTCCAGCCCATTGACTCGACTGAACATTAATGACGTAAGGTGGCCTTTGGGAAACCCACGCACATAACATGTCCTCTTATTCTCTTTCTTCGTTATGACGAGAGCAATGCCGTGGATGGGTGTTGGGAGCTGAGGCCGAAGGGGGCTCCGTCAGTTTTCTTCCTTCACGATTCTCTAACGGCGTTGGATCAGCCACATCAGATGCCCCCTCGCCCCTGAGACGAAGCGGGCCTACCCCAGCAAGACGAAAGGGGTGTTACCTCCCAAGTGGCTGATCCTCGCCTGATGCAGGGCTTCATGTGCCGATGGGCATCGGCTTCATGTGCCGACGGGTGTCGGGCTTCACGCCTGGCTGGTGCAGGGCTTCATGTGCCGATGGGCGTCGGGCTTCATGTGCCGACGGGTGTCGGGCTTCACACCTGGCTGGTGCAGGGCTTCATGTGCCGACGGGCATCGGGCTTCATGTGCCAACGGGTGTCGAGCTTCATGCCTGGCTGGTGCAGGGCTTCATGTGCCGACGGGCGTTGGGCTTCATGTGCCGACGGGTGTCGGGCTTCACGCCTGGCTGGTGCAGGGCTTCATGTGCCAATGGGTGTCGGGCTTCATGCCTGGCTGGTGCAGGGCTTCACGTGCCAATGGGCGTCGGGCTTCATGCATGGCTGGTGCAGGGCTTCATATGCCGACGAGTGTCGGGCTTTATTGCTGAAAGCCGGTGGTACACCGCTCTGCCAGTGGTACACTGGGCTTCATGCCTGGCTGGCCCAGAACTTTGGTGTCGACCGGGGTCGGGCTTTTGTTGCTAAGAGCCGGTGGTACACCGCTCTGCTAGTAGTACACTGGGCTTCATGCTTGGCTTGCCCAGGACTTTGGTGCCGACCGGGGTCGGGCTTTTGTTGCTAAGAGCCGGTGGTACACCGCTCTGCCAGTGGTACACTGGGCTTCATGCCTGGCTGGCCTAGGGCTTTGGTGCCAATCGGGGTCGGGCTTTTGTTGCTGAGAGCCGGTGGTACACCGCTCTGCCAGTGGTACATTGGGCTTCATGCCTGGCTGGCCCAGGGCTTTGGTGCCGACCGGGGTCAGGCTTTTGTTGCTGAGAGCCGGTGGTACACCGCTCTGCCAGTGGTACACTGGGCTTCATGCCTGGCTGGCCCAGGGCTTTGGTGCCGATCGGGGTCGGACTTTGTTGCTGAGAGCCGGTGGTACACCGCTCTGCCAGTGGTACACTGGGCTTCATGCCTGGCTGACCCAGGGCTTTGGTGCCGAACGGGGTCGGGCTTTGTTGCTGAGAGCCGTGGTACACTGCTCTGCCAGTGGTACACTGGGCTTCATGCCTGGCTGGCCCAGGGCTTTGGTGCCGACCGGGGTCGGGCTTTTGAAATGCCAACACGATATTGGTCTTGAAGGCTGATACAAGGTTGGTCTTCCCTGCATGACATTTTTAAATGTCAATGAAAGAAAATTATCTTAGGTGCATCGTACTTAGCTCTTGTAGCACCCCTGTTTTCCCTATGTGGATTTGAGCATTTCCGCCTGCTGGTGATCTGGCCCCAGGGAATCAAGTTGGGACGGAGCCTGGAGTCGGTTGATGACCAGCTCTTCTCCGAAATGAAGCTGGGGACCCATCTTTGGAGTGCAGTGAAGAGAGATGGCATCCAGAGTCGGGGACGCTGAGCGGAGCCACGGACAAGAGTCGGAGTCGAACTCGGGAGCTAGAGGTCGCCGAGGGAAGCCCGAGCAGCCAACGGCCGTTGAAGATGAGCGGCCGGGAGAGTCCGCTGAAGTCGGACGGTTAGGAGAGGATGTTGCTGGGAGTTATAGGATTCGGGCAGCCTCGACATTGATCCAAGGTAAGGAGCCCTCCAGCTTCCATGTCCTTCTCTCTCCTATGAAGTCTCATTACGTGCATGTAATGCATCTGGACGCGGTTGCTTTGGGAGCTTTCACTCGGACCTGGGATGTGGCAGAGAGGAAGAGAAGCTTGCCTGGCGCTCGGGGATGTGGTGCCAGGAGCATGAAAACGGGAGCCTCCGGGGCTGGATCTGAAGCCGAGGCACTAGCGTCGGGTCTGGAGAAGAGCCGATGCCTCGGGGCAGAGTCGGGAACCGGAGCCATGGCCGGACCTTCCTCTGCATCGCTGTCCATGGGAGAGAGGGCTGCTTGTGCGGCGAGTGATGGCTCTCTGAGCTTTAAGTCGCTGATGGGCTTGATGATGTGGACCTCTGCTGGGGAGGTTCCCAGCAGGATGAAGGATGGCTGGCCTGGGCAGTGACCAAAGGGCGAGTAGAAGCTTTGCTCGCTGTTGCGTGGTCATAAGATGTTACTTCTAGAGCTTTTGGACAGCCACCGTCAATGTTTGGATTTGTAGGATGAGTGGCAATATGTTCTGTTTGAATGGTCTGAGATAGTGGTGATGATGGAACGAAAGGCTGGCCTCCTGCTGCTCAGCTCGTTGAAGGTGCCCCCCAGCCTAACTGGTGAAATCTTCACAATCCACCATCTTCATGATCCACCATTTTGATAAAAAGGGATGAGGATATGCAAACTAGCATCGTTGATCCCTCCTTCCTGGCGCGCCAATCTGATGACGCCAAATCACCGGCCTCGAGCATGCGGTCGTCTCCTCCAGTGAGCTCCTCGCGCCTGCAAGCAAGTCCCGGGGGCCGGAGGGGCCCCAGCGGGACCCTCCGATGCTCAAGTCAGTGGTTTGGGCATCAGCCGTGAGCTTGAGGAAGCTCGAAAGAGAAAAAGAGAGAGAGGCCCAGAGAGGAGCTCCCTCTGTGTGAGCGTTTAGGAGTGTTATGAGTGTGTTACCTCCCCCTGGTCGAGGTCCCTCTTACCTTTTTATAGATGCCTGAAATCCGTGGGCTTGGGGCATGATCACTTGTTAGTATTAATTGACGTCAGTACAGTGGAGCTTACCTCCATATGACGTGTCAAGCTGTAGGCCGTGTCCTGTCAGAGTAGGTGGTCGCAGGCATGGCCGATCGTTACGATGCTTGCTAAACATGTCCCCTACGTCACCTTTTTGGTTGTCCTATGCGGATAGTGATGGATGACAAAGTTAGTCATGTGGGTCCCAAGGTACAGCCATTGGGGGAGAAGGATGATGTTGAGTTGAAGCCAACTATCCCTCGTAGAGTGTTGAGTATGGAGTGCTTGCGTGGCCCTGCTCATGCCCTTGGATGAGCTTGCATGGCACTGTTCACGTACAAGGCTCTGTTTACTTACTTTTATGGCACTGTTAACGGCGAGGGAGCTTGGCAGCTTGGAGGTGTCGGCCTTGGAGGTGTCGGCCGTCGGGGTTCGGCCCTGGAGGGTCGGCCCTGGGGGGGTCGGCCCTGGAGGGGTCGGCCCTGGGAGGTCGGCCCTGGAGGGGTCGGCCCTGAAGGGGTCGGCCCTGGAAGGTCGGCCCTGGAGGGGTCGGCCCTTGAGGGGTCGGCCCTGGAGGGGTCGGCCCTGGGAGGTCGGCCCTGGAGGGTCGACTCTGGAGGGGTCGGCCCTGGAGGGGTCGGCCCTGGGAGGTCGGCCCTGGAGGGGTCGGCCCTGGAGAGGTCGGCCCTGGAGGGGTCGGCCCAGGAGGGGTCAGCCCTGGGAGGTCAGCCCTGGAGGGGTCGGCCCCAGGGTTGAGAAGGAGAGCCAAAGGAAGATGCTCGCGACACTTCTTTCCATTAAATGCTCTTCAAGCCATTATGACCATTTCTGTACCATTAAAGGCTCCAGCCCATTGACTCGACTGAACATTAATGACGTAAGGTGGCCTTTGGGAAACCCACGCACATAACGTGTCCTCTTATTCTCTTTCTTCGTTATGACGAGAGCAATGCCGTGGATGGGTGTTGGGAGCTGAGGCCGAAGGGGGCTCCGTCAGTTTTCTTCCTTCATGATTCTCTAACGGCGTTGGATCAGCCACATCAAAATCTATCAAAGAAATGAGTTTCTTCTTACAATTAACATTAACAGAGTTTATAATAAATTTACTTTGCTGTTGAATCTTCAGAATTGTCAAACTCCAAGAAAATCTCTACTAAGGCAACTAATTTGTACTATGCACAATTAGATTTGATAAGAAGATGGATTCTACTCAATTTGTTGTAAGAATTCTCTAGCATTTCATCCTCAAAAGTTATGATATTTTCAACTTTTAAGTCTGAGATTCGACATATAAGAAGGAAGCGGTATTCCAAAGAAGCAGACATATTTTTTGCTTTAATAATTTCTGTAGCCCATTAACTTATGCAATTGTCCTATGTTCTAAGGGACATCAAGTGGAGCCTTCATAGCTAAAAGTCATGATAGAGCCGAAGATAAAAATATCGTAATCTTGGCAGTAGCGAAAGCAATAGATCATCGGTCGTCGGAGGCTACCAAAGTCCCCTGTATGCCCATGCTCCTAAGCCGCAGCACCGGTGAAGAAAGGAGGAAGAGCCCTTCGGTGACCCTCAGACGCATCTCTCACTCAGAAGACTTTCTAACGAAGACACCTTCGATCTTCTATTTAAAGAAGGTATCACCAGCGGATAAGTCTTACGAAGCGTCCCTCAGAATCCGAAGAGTTGAAAAGTCTTTAGGACTCTTGAAATATCGTGTGGACGAATTAATGGCACCCAAACCAATAAGTCAAATGCTAGAATCATTCATGAGAGACCTAAGTCTTTCATTGTCAAAGAAAATTTAGAAAATCTGTAATTTGATCATGCTATCACGAGTTGATATCAAATTTGAGATTATCTTGCATCATACTTACTATAAATAAATCTGTTGATAAGGCATGAGACTAACGGGATAAATGCTACTTAAAGTTATAAAATAACTAACTTAAAGGAAAGATGGATTGAAATCATAAACAGACAGAAAGTATAAATTGCATTTTCACTGCAAAAATAAAACATGTAGATTTAATAACAACTGCCATCGAAGATCGTTTATATGGATGATGGGAGATTTTTTAGAAATATCATGTAAACTCATGTACACGTGCAACCTAAGGACTCATGATTTGAATAGAAGTTAGATATGCTGCATGACAGCATTGGTCAAAACCATGACACATGTTATATAACTACATGTTATATAACCATGACACATGTGATAAATGTTAAGATTGATGTGTTACCGATAATTAAGAGTTAAGTGATGTTGACAGATAATGTGTTAGATAGATGGTGGATGACATAGCACATATAGCACTTGCTGTGATAATGATACACTGGCTGAGTTATGATAAAACGAAGATGTTAAAAGTGACTAAAAAAATTTTAGAACTTTTTAAAAATAAATATCAAACAATTGACATAATCCTTCAAATTACTTCCTTTACACCTATACCTTTGAGTGTGTTTTATTTCCTCAACTACCATATGTTCAACATTCAGGCATTACAATGTAAATGCTGTGATTGATGACATTGAAATCATTTATGGTAACATGAATGCAACAGGCATAGGTTGTAAGGTTGAAATAAGAGAGTATTCACACATATAGGCGTGCGTGCAACGCATGTAGGAGGAGAGGAGAGAGGGAAAACAAGTAATCAACTTTTGAATAGCATTTTTTCAGAACATCATTTTTAGTGCATCATGGAGGCAAAAGTCTAATGGAGAAACTGCGACAATCATATTACAAATATCATAGCAAAAATTCAAAACTTTAGAAAGAATCCATAAATCTTAAAATCTATGGATGCAAATCTATGAAGATTGATTTTTGATAATGCATGCCATGACAGCTGCAAGGATAACCTATTCAAAGAAACCTATCTAAGGCCTGCTAAGTTAAAAGCATATCTTATATCTTATGGTTGAAAAATGAGAAGAATGCAATGAAGGAAGGAGAAGTGACTGTTTATAAGACAAAACATCATGGATTATCTATTTCTCTTGGAAGATGTCAACATTATCCTAACCTTTTTAGGATATGCATTCTTCAATTTCTTTAATCGATAAAAAAATTCTTTCTATTACTAACGTCTTATCACTCCGACCATATAAGGAATATTGAATTGATACATTATGCAAGCATCCAAACAACCCCCTAAACTCATTCTCATTAAAATTGTTTAGTAAATAACTAGAATCCAGGAATTGGAGAGTGGGATGTAGATATGTATCTTTAAATTCAAGGTTTTAAGTATATGAGATAAGACTATCCTGGTTTTTCCATAGAATAGTGCTCACACACTAACATTCGGAATGGTTGATGTCTTATTTTGTCTTGATCTATTTTCTAACTTATCCCTTTCTAACGCTTGATATGGTCCATGTCTTGACACTTAGATAGTAGAATACCCCACTATCCCACTAGTATTAAAATCTTATTTAAAATAAATGAGGTCTCCAAAATCCTCCTTATTTTAAACAAAAGTATCCTTTAACCTTGATCTCAGCATACCAAGGTTTCACTAGTACTTTATTAAAATCGTATTAATACCTTACCCCTCTTTCCAAGCATAGCTTTGGAGGAAAAGATTAGCTTTGAAAGAAGATTAAGGTAGTGTTTGAAATAAGGGATAAGAGGAGATATCCCCTCTTATTTCCAAAAGCCATAACTATAAGGGATAGCTGGAAATAAAGTTAACCAAAGGGATAATCCATGGTTAACCATGGGATATCCCCTCAATTTATTTCCTAAAAAATACAGGAATAGCTGGTTATCCCTTCAAATAAGAGTAAAAAAAAGTTATCCTATGGATTTACCTTTTTGCATTTGATATGATCAATGGAATAGCCAAGGGATATCCCTAGGGATAGCCAGAGGACAAACTCTATTCCGTACACTTATCCATGGATAATATTTTTTTTATCAAACACTACCTAAAGTAAAGGGAGAGCCCTGCTTTCTAACATGTAATTGATTAGCATCTATATCAAGTAGAAGCTAGCATGAGTAGCATTGCCACATAAAGCATGCAGTATAGTATTTTTTAAACTTTAAAATCAGGGTTATATCTCACAATTGCATGCAATAAGATGCATATATATGTAGTCATATTCATAGTTTGTATATTAAAGGGAAATAAAATGTTTCTCTTGCGCACATACCAACAGAAAAATATGTATAGACTATAAACATAATATAATATATTAATACAAAAATAATTGGCTAACAAATATATGATTTTATGCTGCTCATCAATTAATATTTATAACAGATCATATGTTAAGGCAATTGATGTCTCATAGCTATATTATTGGCATTTAAACATACACATGTATAAATTTAAGGGATATATATGTAAAAAAAAGATTTATAAAACTATGAACATCCTAGAGTCATAATTCACTTATTTTTGTAGTCTTTAGGAAAAATTGAATTATTAGCTATAGAAATAGCTATAAGTTTATCCTTGTGTGACAGTCATGCACTTTCGACCAAAAACTGCATCTTAGAAGGTATTAGCCACATGAGCTTAGCATCTGACTTCAGCAACTTAGTTAGCCGGGTCCGTGACAGATTGGATGGGTGGCAGGTCACTGGGTTCTCTATGATGGCGAGGCTTTCACTGTTACGCTCGGTGCTATCTTCCCTACCCTCTATCTGCTTGCCAATGCTGCTGTTCCCTTGTCTTGTTTGAGGAAGATTGAGAGATAGTTCTGGGATTTTCTTTGGGCTTCGATGCAGGATGGGCATGGTATTCACCTCCTGGCTTGAGATATTGTTTCTATGCCGATTACCGAGGGTGGGCTCGGGATCCAGTCGCTCATTGTTAGGAGGGAGGCTCTGATTGCGAGGCATGCTATGCTGTTCTTTCTTGATCCGCACTGTTTGTGGAGCTCCTTTATGCGGGCCAAATATGGAGACTGGAATTCTTCCTCTCCTCCTCAGCTTTTCCCTGGGTACTCTTTTTTCTGGAAAGAGGTTTGCCGGCATGCTCCGCCTATTTTGGATAACATCTCTTGGTCGCTAGGTGACGGGGTCTCTGTTGATATTATTCATGACACCTGGATAGCTGACCTTCCTCTGTCCCGTTGGCCGTTCTGACATCCCTCAGGGTATGAGGGTGATTGACTTATTTGGTCCGGATCGCTCTGCTTGGTCTTCTTCTATGGTCTCTAGTTTTTTTGGAGTTGAGCTTTGCCGGCGCATTCTTGCCATTCCTCTTACTCCGGGTCCCACCCCTGATATTAGGGTTTGGAGGAGATCCTGTCTGTCCCGTGCTCCTATTANAGTTTTTTTGGAGCTGAGCTTTGCCGGCGCATTCTTGCCATTCCTCTTACTCCGGGTCCCACCCCTGATATTAGGGTTTGGAGGAGATCCTGTCTGTCCGTGCTCCTATTAGAGATCTTTTGAGATTTACAGCCCTCAGCCTCAGCATTCGATTGATTTGAAGTGGATCTGGCATCTCCCCATTCATCCCAGGGTGCGGCTCTTTATGTGGAAACTTGCATGGAACACACTTCCTACTTGTTCCCTGCTCTCCGCGAGAGGCATGAGCATTCTGCCTACTTGCCCATTATGTGGTAGGGAGGACGAGACGGTTGTCATGCTATTTTCAGTTGCTCCCAGGCACGACAGATCTGGCAGATTTCAGATGATGGTCCTTGGGATCAGGGTCTGAATCCCTGTGTAGTCACTTTTTGAGTATCATCAGGGAGGATATGGGAAGAGGACTCCACCTTCTGGTTTCGAGGAGGGCTTACACTGCTTATCAGATTTGGTTATCTTGGAATCGGCTTCTGTTTGCTGATCAGACTATTCATCCTCGCAGGGTTGTTAGGGCTGCCTTCTCCTTAGCTGCTGAGTATACTTTCCATCAGAGATTTTGTTTTTTCTGCTACCCCTGGCCACTGGGACTCCCCTGCTGCTTCGGCAGCGTACCGGCGTACGGTTTTCATTTCTTGGGAGCCCCCACCTCCAGGGTTTGTTAAAATCAACTTCGATGGTAGTGTTCGCGGCAGATGTGCAGGCTCAGCGTTTGTGATTCATGGGCCTGACGGTGAGATGCTGGCGTCTGGTGGATTTGGTATTCTGGATTCCACAGTGCCCCTTACGGAGTTGTGTGATGCTTGGGCTGGTATCTGTTGTGCTATTCGCTGTCTTGGAGCTCGCAGCATTATAGTTGAAGGGGATTCCATTACGGTTATCCGCTGGATTAGGCAGGACTCCCGCGCCCGTGTGCCTATCATCCCCTTGCTTGGAGATATTCATTCTATCCTTCAGGGTCTCTCTTGTGCCAGGATTAGGCACATCTACCGGAAGCCAACTCTGCGGCAGATTGGATTGCTGCTAGGATGGCGACTCATGCTGGTTCTTGGAGCTGGAAGCCGGGTGAACCTTGCCCCCCTGTTCTTTCCCAAATTTTGTACTCTGATATCTCGGGTTTGACTCACCCTAGATTGGTGTGATCACCCGCTTGTACCAAAAAAAAACTCCTCAGTGAATTCAGCCATCACATCCCTATCAAACAAACCTACAAATAAAAAACTTCTGTGAAGAACAACAAAGCGCTATATACCGAAAAAAAAAAAATCGCTCAACAGGAAACCCACCAAAAACCAACCTCTAAGAAATTTATGTGAACCAGAAAGAATTAAACAAATCAAAAAAAAAAAAAAACCTAAACCAAATAAAACATACATAATCGAGAAATAAATCCACGGAATCACAAAAATACTAAAGAATTCTCCATACCTGGCTCGAGATTGGGCTTCAAAAACCTCAAAACCTCTAAACTTCGGTGCGCAGAGAACTCGAAGGCCGAGAGAAAGAAGGTTCCGGGTTCTCCCGTTGCTCCAGCGATCGTGGCCGCGGCTCTGGAACAGAAGGGCTCCGCCTCCGGCTTAGGAATAAAAAAAAGAAGGAGAAGTAGGACGAGGAAGGCAGGAAAGAAAAAGCATCGTAGGCGGAAATTGGGCACCGGGAAAAAAAAGAAAGAGAAGGAGGAGAAGGAAGGCAGGAAAGAAAAAAAGAAAGAAAAAGCATCGTAGGTAGAAATTGGGCACCGGGAGAAGAGGAGGGGATTGGAGTGGAGATTGAAGAAAGGATGAGAAATATCTGGCGAGGAAAGAGCAGAGGATTGGGAAGAAATGGCGCCAGTTTGTAATCGGGGGAGAAGAAAAAGGTTTCGTTTGGTGCATTGGCGCCCTATTTGTCTTTCAGGAGACCATCTCAGCCATCCATCATCCGACGGTCAAGAACAAAGATCACTTGTAGGCGGGAATTTTTATTTGGATCGTATTTTTTACTCAATAGCGCTTTTTTTTTTTAATCCTAAACTATCCTTTGCCCTTTTCTCTCCGTACCTCCATCTACCGGTCCTCTTCTGGCGCCCTCCGGCCCGTCTCTTCTCTTGGCCCTGTCTCCTTCCCTCTCCCCACGCTGGATGGAAAGGGTACTAGGAAGGGGAGAAGACGATGAGTGGAGGAGATAGGGGTAGCGCGGTAGCGCCAGAAAAGAGGGGCGGGTGGGGGGAAGGAAGGAGACGAAGGCAGAGGGTGTGGAGAGAAAGGAAGAGGTAGTTTAAGAATTTTTTTAAAAAAAATGAGAGGGGCTACTGAGCAATTCTTGCGGTACGAAAAAAAAAACATTTTGCTGCACAGTTCTCAAACACTGATTGATCGTATGGATTGATCGTCCGTGCATACTGCTATGTATGCGATAGCTCAATAAATTTTATTATGCACCAGCATATGTGAACAATTAATTCACATAATCGATGCATGCTTACTGCACCAAAGAATGATGGTGTAAAAAAAATTTTCATGCTAGGTGAATCAGCCCATACATCAAATCATCTATTTTTTTAATATTATTTAACTATATATATATATATATGAGATTTTTTATAATGGTGAAAAAGTAGGTCCTATTATCTTATTGTTGCCTTACTTAATCACCTTCTCAGTCTTATCGTTCAAAATGAAGTATTCAACCTTTATCTTTGCTTTTATTTGGCATGGCTCATGCTCTTTGTTGTTAGACCCGACATGTCAAACAAAATTTTATTTATTATTCTTTTATAATTTTAAATTTAATTTAAAAAAAAATAAATTCAATTCAATTTACCTATCGTATTTTGAAAGCTTGCTATTGTCTCGATATGTTCCGGCCACTCTTTAACTGAATAAAATATTAGTAGCTTTATAAAACCATTAAAAAAAAATATCATAAAATATAGTAATAATATCTTAATATTCAAAATGATTGCAATATTAAATACATAGAATTTCATATATATTTTTATATAATAAAAATCATTTATATTTTAATCCATAAATAGTACATAAAACTTTAAATTCTTATCTTTTAGTTCTTGAAAATTATATATATTTAATTGCATAATTAATTTACCTATATATGATTTAATAACTTTGAAACTATTTTATAATTAAATTTATAATATAATATACACATCTAATATGAAATAATTCCTCATATACACATCTAATGTGAAATAATTTTTTATCTAAAATGTAATTCAAATAGAGTTTGAGCAATTTAACAATAATAATATTATTAAAAATATCATTTAAATTAATTAAAAAAATATCATGTAATAGTAGTCACATACCGTTTACATAATATAAGTAGAGAAGGTGATGCCATTATACAGATGTTCAATTAATTTAAAATCAAAAAAAAAATTATTACCCAATTGCAAGCAATAAAATGCACAGAATGCAAATATAAGATAATTCAATAGCACTAGTTTAAATATAAGATGTCAATGCTATTTTATCATCAAAATTTTTAAAATATAAAATTATATTTTATTTAAAATCAAAATATTGTTTAAAACAACTAGATTTACTAGTATTTTGAAAAACTTTTCAAATATAGGATTTAGAGCAGTTTTCATAAATTTTTTAAATCATGAATTTTTGGTAAAAGTATAAGGCATTTCATTATATAGAACAAATTTGGATAATTCTTTTCTATTTAATTATCAAGAATTTAAAAAATTCTTAATTTACCTCCTTGTCCAAATCTAATTTAATGTTGGGTGGAGTCATCCATTGCAATCTCATGTTTTTTTTTTTTTCGATATCAAGTCAAGTAACCAATTTTCCCTAGAGTGTTTGGTTGTATTTTTATTTGCAAACTTTACAGACAGTATAAAGGTCATTACCAGCAATCTCCTTGATGTCGAAGTGCAACAAGAACTTAGGTTTTGGGTTTAGCCCTTGCATGGATGATCAACATGGAACCAGTGGTAGTAACAAGCTTCAGGGCACTATCTCCAGTCTCTTATTAGTGTGCCTCATCCTCTGTTATATTGGTGTTCAAGTTGAAAAACTTTTGGCTATACAGGGTAAGTGAGAACTATAGGCATCAAACATTATTAATTTTAGGAGATAGAGAGTAGAGACTATAAAGAGATATTAGAATAGCTAGCTAAAATTTAGAGAGGATGAAGACAATTTAAGAGAATTAAGAGGGTTTAGAAGAGTTTAAAAAAGTTTATGATTTGGTGCAGGGTAAGAAAAAAAGGTTGGAGGCTATTTATAGAGATTGGAGGGCTTTCAAATGATAAAATAGCGATCAAAACTAATCATTTACGATTGTTGGAAAAGTGAAATAAGTTTTTTTTTTGAGTAAAACATAGAATACTTTTAAAATTTAGCTATTTATGGTAGTTAAAAAAGATAAAATGAGAATTAAATGAAAATATCCCAAACTAGCTGTTTTAGGGCTGTCTGGGAGGGCAAAACCGAAAAACTACCATCGGGGTCAGATGTGTGAGCATATGCTCTGAAGACTGTGCTTGGCATGCCTATTTAGGGACCTTTATATGTGTGAGCCCGAAGGTTAATGGCCTTCCATCATCATAATTGAAGCCTTGATTCTTTTTATGGGCAACGGGGAGTTGGTTATTGTAGGTTGGGTTCTTTGCGGTAAATAATTCAAAATTATTTTTCATGTTGATTGGGTTAATTAGAATATAAATCTGTTAACCGTTTTCTTGGTTTGGATTGAGTAGTTATAGGATCATCCATGTTATTTAGTTTCAACCAATAGAAAATTAGTTCATGGTTTAGATTTTTTTTTTTTTTATATGGTTTCATGTCAACATTTGGTTGACTCTTGAAATCATCCCACATCACTTGCTGTTCTTCCAAAAAACTGAATTGCCATTTGGCTGGCACACGAAGTTGGGGGTTATGTTTATTAATATTATAAATGAATGAGAGGCCTACAAAGCGTGCATGCTTGGAAAATTTCCTGCCAGGCACAGCATTCACTCGAAATTACCAACAAATTTTGCACGCCCGTTTGGAGGACGTGGTGCTTCGACGCTACAACGTGCGTGTTAAGTATTGCTTGCCTGTCCTGAGCGACAGTTAGAATGGCACCGTGCGTTATCGTCAATGGGATTTTGAATTCCGGACTCCAGAAAATGAAAGATTTCTCCAGTTTATATAGTAATTTATTTATTTCGTTTCTTTTTTTTTTTTTACAACTATTATTTCGTTTTTTGCAGCAAGATTCGATACAAAAATAAACATGCATCCAATCAAATAGCTAAGTGGACGCCAGTCTGCTGTTCGGTGCACTCTCAAACAAAATCTAAATGCCCGAAAACAAGCTAAGCTAATTATCTGACTGGCCGGTGATCGTATTGGGGCGATGCCGCCTGACGGAATCGAGGAACGCGTCCAGGGATGCCGCGGAGGACCGAGGAAAACCCCCGGCAAAGATCGCCCGTGCCGACGCGGCCCGTTCCTTGACCCCCTCCTCGCCAGCCATCAGCCGCTCGATCCCCCGCAGCACGTCGTCCTTGCTCACCGGTTCCGACCCGGACTTGAGGGCGATCCCCGCCCGGAGCCGCTGCGTCACCAGCTTCGCGTTGTGGATCTGGTCCCCGTGCAACGGCCACGTCAGCATGGGCACCCCACAACCCAGCGCCTCCACCGTCGAGTTCCACCCGCAGTGCGTCAGGAATCCCCCCGTCGCCCGATGGCTCAGGATGAGCAGCTGCGGCGCCCACCCGCGGATCACCAGACCCCTCCCCCCGACCCGGCTCGCCAACCCCACCGGCTCCCATCCGCCCGGGGTGTGGACCGGGATCCCCTCCGTGTCATGCATCATCGCTTGGGGTTGGAAGGCCCAGACAAAAGGCCGGTTGGACTCCTCCAGCCCGGCCGCCAAAGCCGCGAGCTCGGCCTCGCTGGGGGCCCCGATAGAGCCGAACGACACGTAGATCACCGAGCCGCGCGGCTTCGAATCGAGCCACTCGAGAACCTCTCGCTCGCTGACGCCGGAGCCGTCACGCTTGGGCCGGATCTCCTCGTCGCGGACGAGGGACTCGGCCGCGGACCAGAACGCATCCGGGAGGAGCGGGCCCACGCCCCAGACCGGCTTGTTCGATTCCTTTGCCACGTATTCCAGGAACGGACGCTCCAAATCATCGCAGGTGTTGAATAACAGCGCGATCGCGCCGTTCGTTTCGCCCAGGCTCCACATAACGAACGGACCTCCTGGGCCCATTTTATCCGGCGATGGCGGCACGCCTCCGTGGTGGCCAGCACCTGGTGGCGGTGGAGGAGCGCCGCCATCTCCCGGTCGAAACGGAGGCGGCGGACCGCCAAAATGACCGGGTCCAGACGGAGGATGCGGACCAGGCGGTCGAACGTCAAGATGACCGGGCCCAAAATGTGGTGGCGGACCGCCTTGGGCGGCATGGCCCGGCGGCGGATGTCTCCGGTGTTTGAGATCATGGGCGTGAGAGCCATTCTTCCGGCAAGCCGGGGATGGTGACCGTCCGACAGGAAACGGGGCCCGAATCCTCTGCCAAGAGCTTCGACATGGCATGATCCAGAGCAGTGGAGCAGGCGCTGGCCGTGAAAATTTGACGGCCGGGATCTGGAATTCGCGGCAGGTGTCCAACAGCTGTCCCATCATCACGTCCACGATGACGCAGATCGGCGAGGCGACGGATCATTGCCGTCAAATCGGCGGGCGAGGAAATCGGCGAAGGAGCTGGGTGTCCCAGATGGGGAGGAAGAAGAAGAGGAGAAGGATGGTCGTGGTGGTCCCGGAGGACCACCGGGATGGTGGGGCATGGAGAACTCCACGATCCGGATGAGAGGGTGGAGAGAGTGTCGGAGGCCTCGGAGGGGAGGAGGAGAGTGATGCGGTAATTACGGGAGGCGAGGCGTTTGGAGAGCTCGATGGCCGGGTAGATGTGGCCGGATGTTTGGAAGGGAACTACGATGATCTCGCCGCCGTCGGCCATTCTTTCCTTGACTCGGGTTTCCTTGGTTGGACTGGGTGATGCTCGTCTGAAGGGGCTTTTATAGGAAGAATACTTTGCCGTTAAGGAAGCTGGTGTGCGAATGTTAGGAATTTGTTTTGCTGGACCGGTCGTTGCGAGTCTGGTCGGTCGCGAAGTTCGCACCGCGTAGCTACACGTCGTTAACCGTCGGTGTTCCGACTAGGAAGTAGAAAGCCAAGGAAATAGCCCGCATTTAGAGCACAAATTTCATGTCACGTTACGTCAGGCTTGATTAGGCCAAATCAAATTTCAACAACCAGCTGGGTGTGGTTGAAATGGAACAACCGACCTGATCCCGTATCTAATTCTTTTATTAAGACATTGGTACCAATTTGGGAATATGCGTATGAATAGATGCTTATTTAATTTATTTCCAAATATCTGGTTTTAATGGTAATATGATTAATAGTGCATGGCATTTATAAAGTACTATATAATATAAAATTAATTTATTTTATTTTTCATTTAATAATTTATTTTGATCTAATGATCATAAAATTTAATTAACCTATTTATATCTATATCCCAATTTATGGTTTCACCAATAATTATAACAATTTGTATCCATTTGATATAATATAAATATATTTTTATTCAACTAATATCAATATCTCAATAAAAATATAGATTAACCAAGATTGTGGATTGGGTTGTATAACATGAGAATTGGATTCCTTATGGTGTAAATTTTGAACAGTGTAATTATTCTTTATTTATATTTTGCTGATATCTAATAACTTTTTATTTTATTTTTTGAGGTGCATTAAAGCTTTTTTCGAATAGAGTATGACAGCTACTCTCTTTTTATTATTTTTTGTCTTCATGAACCATGGTCCGTCCAATCCGAGCAACCATAGAATGACGCAACCATAGACCGGATTGGATTCGCGTGTAACATCTCGGCTGCCGACTGGTCGTCCGTGTCGTGGAGTTGTCCGTCCGCCGACCCTAATTTTGCTTCGAGAGAAAGCACTCTCCTGCTTCGAGAAGGATCGCGGAGCGTCGAGGCTCTTCCATATGTTTTTCCAAGCGCGTTAAGCATGAGGTCGGCAATGGAGGGGCGGAAACGGAGGGGCGGAAAAGAAGCCCTCAAGACAAGTCCTCTTCTGCTGTCCTCGCTTTCTCTGCGGATGGTAATCCACCTACTGATCAAAATTTGATAAATTTTGAATCCGGAGTTCTCCTGAGAATTCCCTCGATGATCTCTCACTGATGTGGTTGATCTAGCACCATTAGAATAAAAGGTAACAGCAGCTAACGGATGTCACCGCATTTCAACCCCGAGACCCCCCGGTCTCGGGATGCACAAGCATCATCTCACCCTCGAGACCCCCTCCGGTCTCAGGGTGAGATCACCATATCTCGACCCCGAACCTCTCTCCGGCCTCAGGGTGCACAAGCATCATTTCACCCCCAAGACCCCTTCGGTCTCGGGGTGAGATCACCATATCTCAACCCGAGACCCCCCTCCGGTCTCGAGTGCACAAGCATCATCTCACCCCGAGACCCCCTCCGGTCTCGGGGTGAGATCACCATATCTCGACCCCGAGGCCCCCTCCGGTCTCAGGGTGCACAAGCATCATCTAGACCCCGAGACCCCTCTCCGGCCTCAGGGTGCACAAGCATCATCTCACCCCCGAGACCCCCTCCGGTCTCGGGGTGAGATCACCATATCTCGACCCCGAGGCCCCCTCCGGTCTCGGGGTGCACAAGCATCATCTCGACCCCGAGACCCCTCTCCGGCCTCAGGGTGCACAAGCATCATCTCACCCTCGAGACCCCCTCTGGTCTCGGGGTGAGATCACCATATCTCGACCCCGAGACCCCCTCCGGTCTCGGGGTGAGATCACCGCATCTCGACCCCGAGACCCCTCTCCGGCCTCAGGGTGCTCAAGCATCATCTCACCCCCGAGACCCCCTCCGGTCTCGGGGTGAGATCACCATATCTCGACCCCGAGACCTCCTCCAGTCTCGGGGTGAGGTCGCCATGTCTCGACCCCGAGACCCCCCTCCGGTCTCGGGGTGCACCAGCACCGTCTCACCCCCAAGACCTCCTCCGGTCTCGGGGTTAGGTCGCCATGTCTCGACCCCGAGACCCCCCTCCGGTCTCGGGGTGCACCAGCACCATCTCACCCCCGATACCTCCTCCGGTCTCAGGGTGAGGTCGCCATATCTCGACCCCGAGGCCCCCCTTCGGTCTCAGGGTGCACCAGCACCATCTCACCCCGAGACCTCCTCCGGTCTCAGGGTGAGGTCGTCATATCTCGACCCCGAGGCCCCCCCTCCGGTCTCGGGGTGCACCGGCACCATCTCACCCCCGAACCTCCTCCGGTCTCGGGGTAAGGTCACTATATCTCCACCTCGAGACTCCCTCCGGTCTCGGGGTGCGCAGCATCATCAACGTTCAGCACGCGAACCGGCCTTCGAACCAAACGACGACTCCGGGCCACCTGGCGCACCCACGTGACTCTTCATGCGCCCGTGGCTGCTTGCGGCCATGCCTCATAACGGTGTATGGTGCATTGCATGTGTCCCTGTGCATGACTGTGCCCCGTTACGGAGTACAATTCACTACCACTTGCAACTGTGCGCGGTCATATCAAGCAACGGCGCACACCAAATGCAACCGCGGCTGCTAGACACCTGTAAAGCCATATCGACAGTTATGCGGGATGCCTCCAGCGCGCACAGTGATGGTATGACAGCAATCTTCTGGAACAGAAAGATGAGACATTCGGACAGGTATAAAAGCACGCACCCGCGCTGTAAGTGGGGATTCAACTCTGGTTTTCTAGCTTTCTTCCACTAGCAAAACCCTAATTGTCTCAGCTCCCTTCTGCTGAGCAGTTCTTGTCTGATCCCAAGTAACTAACTTGAGCGACGGAGGGTCCCCACCGGAGCATTCGGTCTCCGAGGACTTTTCTTGCAGGGGTCCGGATAGAAGGACGTCCGTCTTCCCCGACGCTTGAAGGTGACTTGGCGGCGCTGCAATCTCGATCTCTCTTCTCGAGTTCCTGAAGCCATGGTGACGACCCGAACGAAGGGAGTTTCTGCGAGTTGCGCTGGGGGGCAGCGCCGCGGAGCCGGTCCACCCGCGGAGGCCCCCTCGGCTCTCCCGGCCAGCGTTCCGGCACCACTGCATCTCCAGGAGGCTGGACCTTCCGCTCCTTCGGCCGATGTCCCTGCGCCTCCGCAGCAGTTCCAAGAAGATCGATTCACGTCCTGGCCACGCAAGTCCAATCTCTGGCGGCGGCGGTTCAAGGCCTGCAGCACCAACAGGCGGCCGCGCAGCAGCCAGAGCCAAATCCATCAGTCCCAGGGGTGGTGCAACCCAACCAGCATTCCTCCCAGAAGATCACCGGTACGAGGGATCGCCACCATCAAGCTCCGCCCAAGCCTCACCACCGGGAAGCCTCTAAGAGACACCGATCGCCTTCCCGCCATGCTAGTATCTCTCCTAAGCGGCGGCATGGGAAGGAGGCGAGCACTCCCGCCAGCATCGCCGTCCCCGTTCTCCGTCTTCTGAATCTTCGGGGGAGGGCTCTTTTGATGGCCGGATACCTCGTCGAGCCGAGCGTTGACTCGACGAGTATAATCAGAGGTTGGAGGAACTTAGCCGTCGGATCACCCACCTGCCATAAACGGACTACGACAGCCGGCCTCCATTGTCTCGCTGCATCATGGAAGAACCCATCTCCACCCGGTTCCGCCTTCCCCAGCTAGATCCTTATGACGGGACCCCGACCCTTGGACCACTTAGAAAGTTATAAAATTCTCATGCAAGTCCAGGGGGTCACCGACTCACTCATGTGCATCGCCTTCCCAGCCACCGTGAAGAAGACCGCCCGAGCTTGGTACTCCGTCTGCCACCATGGAGCATTGATTCCTTCCGCCAGTTGGAGAGGGTTTTCTTGGCCCATTTTGATGCCTACCGGAAGATAGGGTAGCAGATAGCCTCTTCGCCGTCCAGCAGAAAAGCGGTGAGTCCCTGCGGGATTATGTCGCTCGTTCAAGGAGGCAGCCCTAGAGGTCTACAATCTTGAAGACTCGGTGGCCACTTTGGCCTTGAAGCGAGGGCTCCGCTTATCTCGCTTCGCGTACTCCCTCGACAAGAAGCCACCCGGCTCTTACGCCGAGCTCTTGACCCGGGCCCATAAGTACAATTGAGCTGATGAGGCCGACTTCTCCCGGCACGAGCTGGCGGGAACGTCCCCAAGAAACCTGCCCGACCGGAACCTGCCGAAGCTTGACCCAGAAGACTTGAGCCTCCTCGCTAGCCAGACAACCGTCCCCGAGCCCCTGCACCAAGAGATGAACCCTACACCCCACTGCTCGCCCCGATATCTCAGATCTTGCTCGAGATTGAAGGGGAGTCTTATCTTCAGCGCCCTCCTCCAATGAACCAGAAGATCCTCGCAACAAGAACCTCTATTGTCGCTACCACTGGGATCACGGTCATGATACTGACGAGTGTCGCCAGCTGAAGAAGGCTATCGAAGACCTTATCTAGCGGGCCCACCTGGAAAGTTTGTCCAGAGGAACAACCCGGGAGCTCCTGGCCCATCAGCGCCCCCACCGCCGATGATCGACAATGCCCCAATGGAGAAGACGGTGGCAATGATTTCCTGGGGGCAGGGGGCCCCGCCGAAGAGGCCGAGAGGGGAGGGAGAGTTGGATTCTGTAATTCCTTTCTTTAAAAAGGACTTAGAGGAGGTAGTAAACAAAAATGATGACAGCGTCGTCATATCTATGATGATCGCTAAACATCCTGTAAAGAGAATTCTAGTTGATAGTGGGAGATCTATGGATGTTTTGAACTATGACCTTTTGTTCGCATGAACCTGTCACCTGATCTACTCTGGCCTGTCGCCACGCCCCTGATGGGGTTTACTGGAGATTCTGTGAAAGTCGAGGGGGAGGTCACTCTCCATGTGACGGCTGGCACAGCCCCGTGTCAAAGCACGGTTTTCATGAAGTTCTTGGTGGTTTGCGTGCCCCTTGCTTACAACGCGATCCTTGGGAGGCCCGGGCTCAATCTTTTGGATGCTGTCATATCCACTAAGAGGCCCTCGTAAGGTTTCCTACCAGCAAAGGAGTCGGGAGATGCGGGGAGAGCAGAGTCCACCTTCACTTTGCTACCACATGGCCCCTAGTCCGTAGGGGGCGGCACCCGCACCGGTACCTGAGACGCTGGATCCTCGAGACCTGGAGAGAAGAGGAGAGCCGGCCGAGCGATTGCTTACTTTCCCCCTCGGGGAGGACCCAACAAGAACAGTCCGGATTGGAGCCCTACTCCCGGAGGAGGCTCGTGACCGACTCCTCACCTTTCTAAAAGCTAATGCGGATGTCTTTGCCTGGTTGACATCCATATGTCGGTAATTCCAGAAGAGGTGATTACCCACCAACTTAACATTCGGGCGGAGTGCCGACCTATCCGGTAGAAGAAAAGGAGTTTCGCCCCCGATCGATAGAAGGCCGTGGATGAGGAGGTGTGAAAGCTACTGGCGGCCGGTCACATCCGCGAGGTGCACTACCCGGACTGGCTGGCGAATATCGTGATGGTTTGCAAGGCCAGTGGGAGCTGGAGGATGTGCGTGGACTTCACCGACCTCAACAAGGCATGCCCCAAAGATAGCTTCCCGTTACCTCGGATCGACCAGCTAGTGGACGCCACATCCGGGCATGAAACCCTTAGTTTCATGGACGCATTCTCGAGGTACAATCAGATCAGGATGAATCCGGCAGATGAAGAAGCCACCTCCTTTATTACAGAAAAGGGGATTTACTGCTACAAGGTGATGCCGTTTGGGCTGAAGAATGCGGAGCCACCTATCAAAGGTTGATGAATAAGGTCTTTGAGGACCAGATAGGGCGTAACATGGAGGTGTACGTGGATGATATGCTGACCAAGAGCACCAGTGCTGATGACCATATCGCCGACCTCGAGGAGACCTTCAACAACCTGCGCCGGTATCGGATGAGGCTTAACCCCCAAAGTGCGCCTTCGGAGTGGCGGCAGGCAAGTTTCTGGGCTTTATGGTAACCCAACGAGGGATTGAAGCCAACCCTGACAAGATCAGGGCTATCTTGGATATGTGGCCCCCAGCTAACAAGGAGGTGCAACGCCTAACAGGGAGGGTGGCGGCTCTGAGTCGCTTCATGTCAAGATCAGCAGAAAGGTGCCTGCCCTTCTTTAAGGTGATGCACAAGGTCAATGGCTTCGAGTGGACAAAGAAGTGTCAGGATGCCTTTGAGGAGTTGAAGCAATTTTTATCCACTCCCCCGCTGTTGTACAAGCCAAAGAGTGGAGAGGAGCTCTTCCTATATCTCGTAACCTCCCCCAAAGCTGTCAGCTTTGTGCTCGTGCGCATGGATGTTGACGGAGTCCAGAGGCCGATCTATTACACCAGCAAGGTACTTCATGATGCCAAGACCAGATACTCTAGAACCGAGAAGATCATTTTTGTCCTGGTGGACTCTGTCCAACGCTTCCGACCCTACTTTAAGCTCATCCCATCATGGTGCTCACGGACTAACCTCTTCGGACCATCTTGTCTCGCCTGACACCTCCGGTCGGCTAGCCAAATGGCCCATTAAACTAAGCGAATTTGACCTATCCATCCGACCAAGGTCGGCCATGAAGTCTCAGGTGATAGCTGATTTCTTGGTTGAGTGTTCCTGGACCAAGAACGGGTGAAGGAGGTACGCTCGGAGGAGTGTGTGGACCCTCCCTCGACCGAGGAGGCAGAAAAAGAGGACTGGATTTTGCATGTGGATGGAGCAGCAAATTCTCAAGGAAGCGGAGCTGGACTCATTCTTGCGAGCCCTGAGGGGGATGCGGTGGAGTACGCTCTTAGATTCCAGTTCCCGGCAACTAACAACCAGGCGGAGTATGAAGCCCTGTTAGCAGGAATGAGGTTGGCTGAGGAGTTAGGTGCAGGGCATTTGAGGGCCTTCACGGACTCTCAGCTTGTTTCTGGGCAGATCACTAGGGAGTACGAAGCTAGGGACCAACCATGTCTCGCTATCTGAGCAAGGTGCAATCCCAGGCCTCTCGGTTCTCTTACTTCCGCGTCAGTTACATTCCCCGAGTGGAGAATGCCAGAGCCGACGCATTATCCCATTTAGCCACTTCGGCCGACGGGACGCTGGGAAGAACATATGTGGAGCACCTCCGGGCCCCAAGCATTGAAGTTGCGGATGAAGCGTTACCAGTGGAGCAAGAGCCCTCCTGGATGGACGCCTACGTCCGATATTTGACGACGGTACTCTCCAGAGAACCCCGTTGAGGCCAAGCTACTCAGGCGGAGGGCCCCGAGGTTCTTGATGATGGATGGGAAGCTTTATCGAAGATCATTCTTATACCCAGTCCTCATGTGCGTGGGACCAGCGAAATCAGACTACATCTGCGGGAGATCCATGAAGGCATCTGTGGAAGTCACCTGGGGGCAGAGCCCTAGCTTACAAGGCCCTACGACAGGGGAACTTTTGGCTGACCATGAAGGAGGATGCAACCGAGCTTGTTAAGAGATGTGATAGCTGTCAGCGCCATGCTAATATTCAATGACAGCCGACGTCTCAGTTAACCCCCTTGGTGGCACCTGGCCCTTCGCCCAGTGGGGTATGGATATCCTGGGACCCTTTCCCCCGGCCTTCGGACAGCGAAAGTTCCTCCTGGTGGCCGTTGATCACTTCACCAAGTGGGTTGAAGCCGAAGCCCTTGCTAAGATCACAGAAAGCAAAGTGAGATCCTTCTTTTGGAAGTCCATTATATGTCGGTTCAGACTACCACACACCCTGGTCACCGATAATTTTTCTGCTACAGGTCAGCCTTCCATCCCTTTTAGCCCTTTTTTCTTCCTTCTTAACCTCCTCCATGGCCTCCTCTCCTTCTTGGACCTCTTCTGCTCCTTCTGACGACCATATTTCTCCCTCAAGGCTTCGTGCCTCTCCATCTCCCTCTCCTTCATGGTCCTCGATCCAAGGACCGCCTTCCTCTCGCCCAGCGGCCGATCACCGGCCAGGCTCCCGTGAGGAGACGCCTAGCGGCGGCCGGCCGAGCCCCATCGGGGAGGCGTCAGGCGACGGCTAGCACATCTTCGAGGGCGAGGGCGGAATCTCCGACGGGGACCGCCTCCACTGTGACGGGCCAAGACTTGGCAAACATTAGGGGCCGTTACCAGGTACCCCGAGATGTCGGGCTCTTCCTTCCAACCCCGATGACAGGGTGGTCTCCTCCCGGCCCGGTAGAGTGGCCGTTTATGAGATATCCCTTAGGTTAGGTCTTCATCCTTGACTCCTTTTGGAGTCAACCTTTTGGACTATTACTCCTTGACTCCTACCCAGCTAGTCCTGAACTTCCTTCGGACCGTTTGTGCTTTTCTTATCCTTTGCCACCACCTCCAAATCACCCCCCGACTCTCCCTCTTCCGTTGTTTTTACACCCTCAGGCAGCAGAGGGGTTGGTGGCTGTTCCAGCCCCGACCCGGTCGCGTCCTCAAATTACTTCTCTCCTCCTCGGTCAAGGGATGGAAATACCATTTCATTTTTGTTGACCTTGATCAAGTCAAGCCCCAGTGGAGGGATCCCGACCTCCAACCCAACATGAACCCCACTATCCTCCCAGGAGATAAAGAAGCGCTGGGGCAACTGTTGACTACCGACATCCCCAGATACAATTGCTTCTATCGGAGCACAACCTCAGGCTGGCAGGCCTCACCACCCAACGCGGTGAGTAACAGGCGTTCCAATACTTAGCCAAACTTCTTTTTTCTTCTTCTCTTTTTTCCTCTTTTTTTTTATTAACTCCGGCCGACGTTGCGCAGCGATGAAGCCTCCGACCGCCATGCTTAGGAAGGCCACGGCCAAGAGGATGAGGGCCCAGGGTGGCCCGAGAGAGGGGCAGCAGGCGCCGGCCCCAAGCGCCTTACGGTGCGGGTATCTCGGCCGCCTATGCAGCGAGAGTCCCTACCAGCTCCGGAGGTAGACCTGACGGCCGACTCCCCGCCGGAGGGGGCAGTGGCCGAGGGGACGACGACGGAGGAGCCAACGATGATGGAGGAGCCGGCGGCGACGGAGGAGCCCCAAGCTCCCAACGAACCAACCCCAGCCGAGGCAAAAAGGAGCTGGGGGGAGGGACCATCAGGGGTAGCAAGCCCGCCCCCCGAGCAAATGCCAGCGGGCAGCCCTCCGCGTGCCGAGCTAGAGCATGTTGAAGACGCTGAGGGGAGTAGGGCTGGGCCGACCCCTTGCAGGTTCTCTTTGATGAATGACGAGCGTCGGGCAAAAGGGCTTATATCCCAAATCATACAGCACGACTTCCAGGAGGAGCTCCGGACTCTGGGGGCGAACAGGTTCTTCCGGGAGGCCTTCTCAGCCCTGGTCCGGGTAAGTTACCTTCCTTGCCCTTGCATTGAAATTTCTTATAGTTTACCTGGCTGACATTTCGGGCATAGGTGACGAACTCCCTAGTGCTCACTCGGGAGGCCCTCGGCGAAGGAGAGGCCGTCGTTCGCCAAATCCAACAGGATGCCGAGGATGCCCAAGCCCGGGCCGAAGCTACCGAGAAGGCTCTGGAATCGGCGAGGGCTACCCGAGCCAACGAAATAAAGGAGGCCGAGAGTCGGGCAGAGGCTGAAGCCAACCGATTGCGGGCGGCACTCAACCAGCTCACCGAGGCCGAGGGCGCTATCGAGGCCCGCAACCTCCATATCGCAGCTAAACTCGGTCATCCGGGCGGCCGAGGATAGGGCCAAGCATGCTGAGGAGGAAGCGGGGAACGCTAAGGAGGCAGAGAGGGCGGCCGCCTCTCTAGTCGCAGAGAAGGAGGCCAAGGTTGCCGAGGTGGAGGCCGCCGCCGAGGCTAGGGCTGCCACGGCCGTGGAGGAATTCAAGGCATCGGAGCAGTTCGCCCATGAGCTGGTTGAGGCTAATACGGATTCCTACATCCAGGGGTTCCATGATGCCTGAGAAAAGGTGGCCCGAGTTTTGAACCTCCCCTAGGCCATAGACATCGAGCCGGACCAAGAGTCCGAGGAGGCCTCAGATGGCGAGCCCGCGGCCGAACCTTGACCTTGTAGTTCTTTTACTTTATATTTTTTGTATCAAGTCTGACTCGGTCGGCATTTTGTAAACACTTCATTAATGAAACTGTTTCTATCCAATAACGTCTCATTTCTGAGTTCTTGGGTTGCCGACGTGGGACCCTTAGGGGCTTCGTCGGCACCGAGGGGCAGCTTCTCCCCACTCACGAGCGATTTAGCCGTGTAGGACCGAACCCCCAGGAGAGTCAAGGTTGGACCCAGGGCCGCGTCTACCCCAAGGATTCCGACCTCTGGGGACCGATGGAGCTTCAGCCTTGAATGTCATGGGAAACTCAGGCTTCTTTGAGAGCTGATGGTACATCGGTGTGCCAGTGGTACACTGGGCTTTCCATGCCGAGCTGACCTCGGGCTTTTTGAATCCGATGGTACATCGGGTCTTCAGTGCCAATGGTACATTGGTTTTTTGTTGAGAGCCGATGGTACATCGGTGTGCCAGTGGTACACTGGGCTTTCCATGCCGAGCTGACCTCGGGCTTCTTGAATCCGATGGTACATCGGGTCTTCAGTGCCAATGGTACATTGGGCTTTTTGTTGAGAGCCGATGGTACATCGATCTGCCAGTGGTACACTGGGCTTTCCATGCCGAGTTGGCCTCGGACTTTTTGAATTTGATGGTATATCGGGTCTTCAGTCCAATGGTACATTGGGCTTTTTGTTGAGAGCCATGGTACATCGGTCTGCCAGTAGTACACTGGGCTTTCCATGCCGAGTTGGTCTCGGGCTTTTTGAATCCGATGGTACATCGGGTCTTCAGTACCAATGGTACATTGAGCTTTTTGTTGAGAGCTGATGGTACATCGGTCTGCCAATGGTACACTGGGCTTTTCATGCCGAGTTGGCCTCGGGCTTTTTGAATCCGATGGTACATCGGGTCTTCAGTGCCAATGGTACATTGGACTTTTTGTTGAGAGCCGATGGTACATCGGTCTGCCAGTGGTACACTGGGATTTCCATGCCGAGTTGGCCTCGGGCTTTTTGAATCCGATGATACATCGGATCTTCAGTGCCAATGGTACATTGGGCTTTTTGTTGAGAGCCGATGGTACATCGGTCTGCCAGTGGTACACTGGGCTTTCCATGCCGAGTTGACCTGGGCTTTTTAAATCCGATGGTATATTGGGTCTTCAGTGCCAATGGTACATTGGGCTTTTTGTTGAGAGCTGATGGTACATCGGTTTGCCAGTGGTACACTGGGCTTTCCATGCCGAGTTGGCCTCAGGCTTTTTGAATCGATGGTACATCGGGTCTTCAGTGCCAATGGTATATTGGGCTTTTTGTTGAGAGCCGATGGCACATCAGTCTGCCAGTAGTACACTGGGCTTTCCATGCCGAGTTGGCCTCGGCTTTTTGAATTCGATGGTACATCGGTCTTCAGTGCCAATGGTACGTTGGGCTTTTTGTTGAGAGACTGAGATACTAGAACTCACGTTTATTAATATCAATGCAGGGCGAAAGCTTGAAAGAATACAGCGTGAAATTTAATAAAAAGAAGGTACACTACTGATAATATCAACGGAGGTTGTCAGCATTCCACGTTTGCGGGAGCGCTTCCCATCTAGCTCCTCAACTTTGTATGCTCCGTGGTGGAGTGCTTCAGTGACCCGATAGGGCCCCTCCTAGTTCGGTGCTAGTTTGCCTTCTTCCGTCGGCTTTGAGACTTTGGCTCGCCGAAGGATCAGGTCCCCGGCAAGGTCTTGGGGCAGATGCGAGCGTTGTAATACCTAGCCGCTCGCTGTCGGTAGGCTGCCATCCGGAGTCGTGCTCGGTCCCGTACCTCTTCCACTAGGTCGAGGTTGACCTACAACTGGTTTGGATTATCCTCTTCACTGTATGTCTCCACCTTGGGGCTTGGGGTGCAGATCTCCACAGGAATGACGGCCTCAGATCCGAAGACGATGCTAAAGGGGGTTTCTCCGGTGGGGGCTCATGGTGTTGTGTGGTAGGCCCATAGCACGTTGTGGAGCTCCTCCACCCACTGTCCCTTGCAGTCATCCAGTCGGGCTCTCAGTCCTTGGAGAATGATGCGGTTGGTCACCTCAGCCGCTCCGTTGGTTTGAGGATGCCCTACGGAGGTGAACCGCTGACGGATGTCGAGCTCGGTGCAGAATCCTCGGAAGGGTGCATTGTCGAACTGCCGGTCGTTGTCGGTGACCAGAGTATGCGGTAGCCTGAACCAGCATATTATAGACTTCCAAAAGAAGGACCTCACCTTACTCTCGGTGATCTTGGCAAGCGCTTCGGCCTCGATCCATTTGGTGAAGTGGTCGACGGCCACCAGCAGGAACTTGCGCTGACCGGAGGCTAGGGGGAGTGGCCCCAAGATGTCCATACCCCACTGGGCGAAGGGCCAAGGAGCCGCCAGAGGGGTCAGCTGAGACGTCGGCTGCCGCTGGATGTTGGCATGGCGCTGGCAGCTGTCGCACTTCTTGACGAGCTTGGCCGCGTCCTCCTCATGGTCAGCCAGTAGTACCCCTGCCGTAGGGCCTTGTACGCTAGGGCTCTGCCCCCCAAATGACTTCCGCAGATGCCCTCATGAATCTCTCGCAGATGTAATCCGCTTCCGTAGGGCCGACGCACTTGAGGATCGGGTATGAGAATGATCTTCGGTAGAGCTTCCCGTCCATCATCATGAACTTCGGGGCCCACCGTCTGAGCAGTCTGGCCTCGGCTGGGTCTTCAAGGAGGGCGCCATTAGTGAGATATCGGACATAGGCGTCCATCCAGGAGGGCTCTTGCTCGGCATTGCTTCCTTCACCGCCGCTTCAATGCTTGGGACTTGCAGATGCTCCACGTACGTCCTTCCAAGGTCCCGTCGGCCGAAGTGGCCAAGCGAGATAGCGCATCTACCCTGGCATTCTCTACCCCGGGGATGTAGCTGACGCGGAAATATGAAAACCGAGAGGCTTGGGACTATACCTTACCCAGGTAACAAGACATGACTGGGTCTCTGGCCTCATACTCCCCGGCGACCTGCCTAGAGACCAATTGGGATTCCGTGAAGGCCCTCAGGCGCCCCGCACCGAGCTCCTTGGCTAGCTTCATCCCTGCTAGCAAGGCTTCATACTCTGCCTGGTTGTTGGTGGCCGGGAAGAAAAATTGGAGAGCATACTCCACCACCTCTCCCTCGAGGCTCGCAAGGATAAGTCCGGCCCCGCTCCCTTGAGAGTTCGATGCTCCGTCTACATGTAGAATCCAATCTTCTTTCCCCACTCCCTCGGCCGTAGGGGACTCCATGTACGCCTCCGGGTGCAACTCCTTCGGATGCTCCTCGGCCCAAGTGCACTCGACCAAGAAGTCGGCTAACACCTGGGACTTCATTGTAGGCCTTGGCCGAATGGATAAATCAAACTCCCCCAACTTGATGGCCCATTTGGCCAGCCGACCGAAAGTGTCACGATAGAACAAGATAGTCCAAAGTGGTTGGTCCGTGAGCACCACAATCGGATGAGTTTGGAAGTATGGTCGAAAGAGCTGGGCGGAGACCACCAGGGCAAAAATGATCTTCTCGGTCTTAGAGTATCTCGTCTCGGCGTCGTGGAGCACTTTGCTGGTGTAGTAGACCGGCTTCTGGATCTCGTCTGCATCCATGCGGACAAGCACGGAGCTGACGGCCTCGGGGGAGGCTGCAAGATACTAAAAGAGTTCCTTCCCACCCCTCGGCTTGGACAGCAGCGGACGAGTGGATAGAAATTTCTTCAGCTCCTCAAAGGCTTCCTGACACTCCCTCGTTCACTCGAAGCTGTTGACTTTGCGCAGCGCCTTAAAGAAGGGCAGACACCTTTCCGCTGACCTTGACATGAAGCGACTCAAGGCTGCCACCCTTCGGTCAAGCGCTGCACCTCCCTCTTGTTAGCTGAAGGCCTCATATCCAGGATGGCTCGGATTTTGTCTGGTTGGCCTCAATTCCTCGTTGCGTCACCATGAAGCCCAGAAACTTGCCCGCCGCAACCCCGAAGGCACACTTGCGGAGGTTTAGCCTCATTCGGTACCGGCGAAGATTGCTGAAGGTCTCCGCAAGGTCAGCAACATGGTTTGTAGCGTGGGTGCTCTTAGTCAACATGTCGTCCACGTACACCTCCATGTTGCGCCCGATCTGGTCCTCGAAGACCTTGTTCATCAACCTCTGGTAGGTGGCTCCTGCATTCTTCAACCTGAACGGCATCACCCTATAGCAGTAAATCCCTTTCTCGGTGACGAAGGAGGTCGCCTCTTCATCAGCCGGGTTTATCCTGATATGGTTGTATCCGAGAAGGCATCCATGAAGCTGAGCGTCTCATGGCCTGACGTGGCGTCCACCAACTGGTCGATCCGAGGTAGTGGGAAGCTGTCCTTGGGGCACGCCTTATTGAGGTTGGTGAAGTCCACACACATCCTCCAACTCCCACTGGCCTTGCGGACCATTACAACATTCGCCAGCCAGTTGGGGTAGCATACCTCGCGAATATGGCCGGCCGTCGTCAGCTTGCGCACCTCTTCATCTATGGCCTTCTGTCTGTCTAAAGCAAAGCTCCTCTTCTTCTGCCGAACGGGTTGGCACTCTAGCTTGATGTTGAGTTGGTAGGTAATCACCTCCTCTGGAATGCCTGGCATATCGGATGCCGACCAGGCGAAGATATCAGCATTGGCTCACAGGAAAGCAAGGAGTTAATGGGCCTCCTCCGGAAGAAGGGCCCCATCTGGACGGTCTGCATCGGGTCCTCCCCCAGGGGGAAGGACAGCAGATGTTCGGCTGGCTCCCCTCTCCTCTCTGAGCCTCGGGGATCCAGCGTTTCTGGTGCAGGTGCAGATATTGCCCCTTGAGGACTGGGGGCCATGTGGTAGCACAGTGGTGGCTGGTTCTGCTCCCCCCGCATCTCCCTGACCCCTTTGCTGGTGGGAAACCTCACGAGGAGTCTTTTGGTGGAGATAACGGCGTCCAGAAGGTTAAGTCCAGGCCTTCCGAGGATGACGTTATAGGCGAGGGGCACCCGACTACCAAGAAGCTCATGAAGACTGTGCTCTGATGCGGGGGTGTGCCGGCCGTGACAGGAAGGGTGACCTCTCCCTCGACCTTCACAAAGTCCCCGGTGAACCCCATCAGGGTGTGGCGACAGGTCGAAGCAGGCCGGGAGATAAGTTCATGCGAACAAAAGCATCATAACTCAGAACGTCCACCGAGTTTCCATTATCAATCAGAATTCTTTTTATAGGGTGTTTAGCGATCGTCATGGATACGACGATGCTATCATCATTTTTGTTGACCACCCCCTCTAGGTCCCTTTTAGAAAAAGGGTTTACAGAATCTAACTCTTCCTTCCCCTTCGGCCTCTTGGGTGGGCCACCTGCCCCTAGAAAATCATAGTCATCATCTTCTCGGTTGGAGCATTGTCGATCATCGATGGCAGAGGCACTGACGGGCCAGGAGCTCCCGGGTTATTCCTCTGAACGAACTTCCCCAAGTGGCCACGTTAAATAAGGTGTTCTATCGCCTTCGTTAGCTGGCGACAGTTGTCAGTATCGTGGCCGTGGTCCTGATGGTAGCGGCAGTACAGGTTCTTGTTGCGGGGGATCTTCGGGTTCATTGAGGAGGGCACTGAAGATAAGGCTCACCTCGATCTCGAGCAGGATGTGCGATATCGGGGCGAGCAGAGGGGTGTAGGGCCCGTCCCTCGGTGCAGGAGCTCGAGGACGATTGTCTGATCGGTGAGGAGGCTCAAGCCTCCTGGTGCGAGCTTCAGCATGCTCTGGATGGACCGGCTTCTTGGTGGTACTTCCGCCAATCTCGCACCGGGAGGAATCAGCCTCGTCGGCATGGATGTATTTCTGGGCCCGGCTCAAGAGCTCGGCGTAGGAGGCGGACGGCTTCTTGTCGAGAGAGTACGCGAAACGGGAGGGGCGGAGCCCTCGCTTTAATGCCAGGGTGGTCACGGAATCCTCGAGGTTGTAGACCTCCAGGGCTGCCTCCTTGAACCGAGCAACGTAATCCCATAGGGACTCGCCACTCTTTTGCTGGATAGAGAAGAGACTGTCTGTCACCCTTGAAATCTTCCGACAGGCGTCGAAATGGACAAGGAAGGCCCTCTCCAGCTGGTGGAAGGAGTCGATACTCCGCGGCAGCGGGCGGGAGTACCAAGCTCGAGCAGCTTTCTTCAAAGTGGAGGGGAAGGCGATGCATTGGAGCGAATCGATTGCCCCCTAGACCTGCATGAGGACCTTGTAACTTTCCAAATGGTCCAGGGGGTCCGTGGTCCCATCATATGGGTCCAGCTGAGAAAGTCGGAACCGGGTTGAGATCGGTTCCTCCATGATCCTGCGGGACAGCGGTGGCCGGCTATCGTAATCCGCCTCTGGTGGGTTGGTGATCCGGCGGCTGAGCTCCTTCAACCGCTGGTTGTACTCGTCAAGCCGACGCTCAGCTCGGCGGGCTATTCTGTCGTCGAAGGACCCCTCTCTTAAGGACCCCAAGGAGGGAGGAGAGGGCGGCGATGCTGACAAAGGTGCTCTGCCTTCTTCCCATGCCGTCGCTTGGGAGATGCACTGGCGTGATGCGAGGGTGACCGGGGCCTCTTGGAGGTTTTCCTGCGGTGAGGCTTGGGCGAAGCACGGCGGTGGCGAGCTTCTCGAACGGGAGATCTCCTCCGAGAAGAGTGTTGGCTGGGTTGGATCACTCCTGGCGCTGATGGGAGGGGCTCCGGTTGCTGCGTGGCCGCCGCTTGATGCTGCAGGCCTTAGACCACGGTCGCCAAAGATTGGACTTGCGCGGCGAGGGCGGCAAGCCGATCTTCTTGAGGCTGCTGCGGTGGTGGTGTAGGGACGTCGGCTAGGGGAGCTGAGGGGCCAACCGCCAGCGGATCAGCCCCTTGACGCTGCCCCCCAGCATGACTGGTGGAGACCTCTCGCACACGAGTCGTCACCATCGCTTAAGAGCTCAGGGAAAGAAAAGTTATCGCTAACAGGTTCGAAGCTTTTCTCTTCTCCCCCCTTCTTGGTGCGCCAATCTATTGGCACCAAGTCACCTTCCTTGAACGTCGAGAAGACGGAGAACTCCCTCGCCGGGTTCCTACAAGAAAAGTCTTCGGAGACCGGATGCTCCGGTGGGGACCCTCTAACGCTCAAGTCAGTCACTCGGGAATAGACAAGAGATTGCTAGCAGAAGAAAGCTAGAGAGTTAGAGTTCAGGATCCTTCCCTCGTCGTAAGTGTGGGCCTTTATACATGCTCAAAAATCTCCCTCTCTCATGCTTCCAGAAGGTTCATGATTTTGAGATACTGCTATCCGATAATGGACAAAAAGGCAAGGCTGATAGTGACGGATCGTGGGCGTGTCAGAGGTGTCCTGTCTTATTTGCCATCTGCCAGTACAGCATTACGTGTGTCGGGTGGCTATGGTTGCACCTGGCGCGTGCTGTTATGAGGTATGGCCACATGCGGCCATAGGCGAGTGGTGGGCCATACACCGTAATGGGGCATGGCCACACACTGTTATGGGCGCGTGGTGGGCCATACGCCTTAATGGGGCATGGCGATGTACTGTAGCAGGCGAGTGGCGGGCCACGTGGATGTGCCATGTGGTTCGTGGCTATAAGCTATTGGTCCCAAGGGCCAGACCATGACGGGAGCCTAAGGCCGAGGCTTGAGGCTGGAGGCCGAAGGGGGCTTCGAAGGTTGAAGATACCTCGGAGGCCGAAGGGGGCTTCGGAGGTTGAAGATGCCTCGGAGGCCGAAGGAGGCTTCGGAGGCCGAGGCGGGACTTCGTCAGTCTTCTTTACCGTTAACCCTGACGGTGCTGGATCAGCCATATCAGTTATCATCTTCCCACCCTTCCTTTCGGTCTTCCTCTATGATCTTCTCATGTCATTGTTGTGAAGAGGCATGATTGTTGTGCCCTTCCCATTGACATAGGATGCATCTCTCTATGTGAGGGCCTACTTATATAGATTTTTACGTACTCTATACATCCTCTGAGTTCTCTACATTATCCTCTAAGATATCCATTCCATCACTAGATATTTAAGCATTAGTAATCAAAGGGCCCATCAACTTATCCCTTTGTTGGACAAACTCTTCATGGCATTGAGGTCAACGATAACATTAGGAAAGAAACAGCGTGTGGTATTCAGATTGAAACCAGGGTTTGTGTACCCTAAAGGGACACATGATTAGGAGGCGATGAATGATAAGTAAAATGCTCCGGCCTAAGCAATGAAGATTAAAAGGCTCCAATATATTCGTAAACATCCGACTCATCATTGGATGTGACGATTGGTATATGGAAAGGTTCAGGGAATGACATATCCCTTGGTATGCTATCTTTAATATCTTATACAGCCACGAAATCATGCATCATGCATCCAACAGACCAACTTCTACTTTAACATGTAATTCCATTGCAGTCAATTTTGATTGCAAAAGATAGGTATCAAATATGATTTCTATTTTCTACATCTTCATCATCCTTACCATGGAAAGGCATGATCTCATAACATGATAACAAATAATTAGAAATCAATACACAACCTTGCTTACTTTTTGATTTGAGCTTAACTTCAATAAGCCATATATCTTATCTAACAACTCATTAGATGTCATTTCATGTCTAAACTTAACGCCCTTAGGGTCAGGGCCATCATATTGGAGCCCTTTTGGGCCATTGCTCATCTACCCATTGAGTAAATAAGAAATATCAATGGCCTGCTCATGCTCATTCTACAATATAAATTAATAAAAATAATGAATCAGTTGAACTTTCAACATTATCAAAAAGCTGAACTGCCGGAGAATAAAATTTACCAAGTATGATGATCTTCACTTGAAACATTATTAAAGAATCTCAATGCATCATCCAAACAACACACTAAGTCCTTCCCGCACTCTCACAATTAGGAGATCAATCAACTTGTGTGCCAAGTTGATGGTTTTGAAGATTGGTTAACTTGTTTTACCATTGGTTATTGCTCACGGGCATAATATTTTTTAATCTTATTTTTATTGTACATGTCATGTTTTATCGATTTGTAATTGATGTAAAATTCTCTTACTATGTTATAGCTTGACATGAGCTTTTTTTTTTTTGGATATCTATAGAAATAAATGATATGCCAGACCAATAAAAGTTTTCTCTGCTGATATAGGTTGCCTCTGAGAAAGGACTATTCTCACTGATCATAAATCTACAAGTGAGTTATTTATTTTTCTGTTGTAAATCTTAAACTGCTTTGCGCTGGTTAATCTTTGGATATGTACTTCCTCTAAATTGCACATGTATATTCTTCTGCTATTTGACTTGGTTCAAAATAAAATACTAACAGCAAGCATGGTGATATGGATAATGAATAAAAACAGTTAAAAAATAATGTATATAGTCTCTAGAGCCTGGGCGGCCCCTAGTCCTAGACGGCCCCCAGAGCCTGGGCGGCCCCCTTTTCTGGGCGGCCCCTAGTCCTGGGCGGCCCCAGTCCTGGGCGGCCCCCAGAGCCTGGGCGGCCCCTAGTCCTGGGCGGCCCCCAGAGCCTGGGCGGCCCCCAGTCCTGGGCGGCCCCCAGAGTCCGGGAGGCCCCCGAGCCTGGGCGGCCCCCGGTCCTGGACGGCCCCCAGTCCTGGGCGGCCCCCGGTCCCAGGCGGCCCCCAGAGCCTGGGCGGCCCCCAGACCTGGGCGGCCCCCAGTCCTGGGCGGCCCCCCCAACCCTGGGCAGCCCCCAGAGCCTGGGCGGCCCCCCAGTCCTGGGCGGCCCCCGGTCCTGGGCGGCCCCTGGTCCCAGGCGGCCCCAGAGCCTGGGCGGCCCCCAGTCCTGGGCGGCCCCCAGTCCTGGGCGGCCCCCCAGCTCTGGGCGGCCCCCGGCCCCCCAGCTCTGGGCGGCCCCCAGAGCCTGGGCGGCCCCCAGTCCTGGGCGGCCCCCAGTCCTGGACGACCCCCAGTCCTGGGCGGCCCCCTGTCCTAGGCGGCCCCCAGAGCCTGGGCGGCCCCCAGAGTCCAAGCGGCCCCTAATCCTGGGCGATCCCCAACCCCGAGAGGCTCTCAAATCGAGAAATACAAAACATCATAACGCTTTAAATGGTGCGAATAAGACAAGCACTGAAACACCACCGTTATCCAGAAAAAGAGACACTGAACCTCTATTTTAGAGCCAGATACCTTTCTCTGACTCTGATGTCCCCACTAACCCTGACATTCCCTTGGGATAATCAAGGTCATCATGAAAATCCTTACCTTCGTGAATAAGTTTCCTAATATCCTTATTATGAATTATTACCGAATGACCACGTAGTAAGAAAGATAAAAGATGAACGCTAATCCGACGTGGACCTCTAAAATTAAAACAAAAATAATAATAAAATAAATAGAGGAAGAGGATAAAAAGAAAGGAGGAGGAGAAGGGGGGATTTTTTCCTTCAGAAAAAGAGATCTTACAGCTAGAGAAAAATCTGGTGATCCAGCATCAACAGATTGGCGCGCCAGGTAGGGAAACGTCGTCAGAGCAGTGAGACAGACCTGTTCTACGATTCTACGAACATGAGCTCCAGATCTCTAGAAGAAGATCCCACTAATTGGTCTGGGGGGCATCTTTCGCCTCCCAATCATGATGTTACAGCTCTTGGGGCTTCTCAGCCGGCAAAACCAAACTCCCCGTTTTCTTCTCCACCGTCGCCAGCTCCGGCTATTCCCCAAGATCCACTACTGATCCTTACCCAACAAGTTCAAACTCTCGTTGGGATGGTTCAGCAGATGCAAGAACAACACTCTCGAGGGGCTCGACTACGGCCCGAGCCACCTGGGTCGACTACTCCTGTTAGCCGACAATCAGCTCGAGGAAGATCTCCTCCGACAAAACCTCTCCGCCCTTATTCTCCAGGGAGACGGCACTCCCGAAGCTCCCATGACGGTTCGCGCTCTCTGTCCCATTCTCCTGGCAGCCCACCTACTGGGCGACGACGAGGGAAGGAACCATATGTGGAGCGTAGTCGGTGGCATCATCAGTCTCCTTCCTGTTCCCCTGAACCTGCCAGAGGATGCATAACTGATAGAGTGGAAGAACGGCTGGAAGAGCAAGATCGTAGGCTGGAGGAGCTCAGTCAAAGGATTAATAATCAACCGGGGTCGGATTACGACACCCGCCCCCCTCTCACTCGAAGGGTGATGGAGGAACCCATTCCAAGGAGGTTCCGATTTCCTCAGCTGGACCCCTATGATGGTACTACAGATCCCCTAGATCACCTGGAGAGCTATAAGGCTATCATGCAGGTCCAAGGGGCGACGGATGCCCTTTTATGCATCGCCTTTCCGGCCACCCTCCGTAAGGCGGCCCGTGTCTGGTATTCTTGTCTGCCCCCGCGTAGTGTTGACTCTTTTCGACAACTGGAGAGATCTTTTCTGGCTCATTTCGACGCCTGTCGAAAGATTCCTCGGGTAGCGGATAGCTTATTCTCCGTACAACAGCAAGAAGGAGAATCCTTGAAAGACTTTATAACCCGCTTCAAAGTGGCGGCCCTGGAGTCTATCATCTTGAAGATGCCATAGCCACCCTGGCTCTAAAACGGGGGCTCCGACCCTCCCATTTTACTTACTCCTTGGACAAAAGGCCTCCTTCTTCTTATGCTGATCTCTGGGCCGTGCTCAGAAGTATATCCGCGCCGACGAAGCTGACTCATCCAGGAGAGGTACACAAGAGAGAACTAACAAAAGGTCCACTCGCCAGAGTTGAACGGACCCCCTTCTAAGAAGCCAGAGCCCTCGCGCCGGCCGATCGATCGTCGCAAGAGCCAAACTCCCAGAGAGACCATCTTACCCCCTCTTAGCACCCCGGACTCACATCCTTATGGAAATCGAGAACGAGCCTTATCTACGGCGTCCGCCCCCGATGAAGAAGGGCACCGCCCGCGATAGGAGCCGTTATTGCCGTTTCCATAGGGATTATGGCCATGACACCGAAGAATGTCGGAATTTGAAGCAGGCCATCGAAGAGCTAATTCAGAGGGGACATCTTGGGCAATATGTCCAGAAGAAAGAAGCTCCTCCAATACCAGCTCTGATGGACCTCCTCCCGCTCAAGCTGGCATTGATAACACCCCAACAGAAAGAATGGTGGGTATGATTTCCCGCGGAAAAGCTTCATCTTCTAAAAGACCAAGAGGAGGCGAAGAGTTAGATGATGTAATCCCTTCTGAGGGAAATATAGCGGGGAATAATGTTGTTAAAGATGATAGCGTCGTCATTTCGATGACGATTGCTAAGCATCCTGTAAAAAGAATCTTAATTGACAGTGGAAGCTCCGCCAATGTGCTTACTTATGATGCTTTTCTTCGGATGAGTTTATCCCTGGATTCTCTTCGGCCCGTAGCCATCCCTCTAGTTGGTTTCACTGGAGATTCCATCCGGGTAGAGGGCGAAATCACTTTGCCAGCTACGGCGGGATCACCACCTTGCCAAAGCACGGTTATGCTGGATTTTCTGGTAGTCCGAGTCCCCCTGGCTTACAACGCCATTCTTGGCTGTCCCGGCTTGAATATGTTAGATGCAGTTATATCTACTAAGCGCTTATTGGTGCAATTTCCTACCAAGCAAGGGGTCGGTGTGATGAACGGAGAGGTAGACTCGGTCAGACCCTGCTATCATTTAGCCCCTAGTCCCCAGATGGTCAATATCCCTCCGGTTGCCGAGTCATTTGACCCCAGGGAAGTCGAGCGGAGAGGAGAGCCAGCGGAGCTTCTGATATCTTACCCCCTGGGAGGCGATCCCGCTAAGATCGTACAGATCGGTGAGCTCCTCTTCCCCGAGGTCCGGGATCAACTCCTAGCCTTCTTATCAATGAATGCAGATGTCTTCGCCTGGAAAATAACGGATATGGTCGGGATTCCTCCGGAGGTGATTACTCATCAGCTTAATATTAACCCAAGCTGCCGCCCTGTCCGCCAAAAGAAAAGGAGTTTTGCTCCGAGCGGCAGAGGGTCATCGACGAGGAGGTAGACAAATTGCTCATGGCCGGTCATATTCGAGAAGCACGGTATCCTGATTGGCTAGCCAATGTGGTTATGGTCCGGAAAGCTAGCGGAGGATGGAGAATATGCATCGACTACACAGATCTAAACAAAGCTTGTCCTAAGGACAGTTTTCCATTGCCCCGGATCGACCAGTTGGTGGATTCGACTTCTGGACATGAACTTCTCAGTTTTATGGATGCCTTCTTAGGGTATAATCAGATAAAATTAGACCCCTTGGACGAAGAGCATACCTCTTTTATCACCGAGAAGGGCATTTACTGTTATAAGGTAATGCCCTTCGGGTTGAAGAATGCGGAGCTACCTATCAGAGGCTGATGAACAAAGTTTTTAAAGACCAACTTGGCCGCAACATGGAAGTATATGTCGATGACATGTTAACAAAAAGCACCTGCATCTCGACCATATCGCCGACTTACAGGAAACTTTCTACAATCTCCGGCTCCATCGAATAAAGCTCAACCCGCGCAAATGTGCATTTGGAGTTACAGCCGGAAAATTCTTGGGCTTCTTAGTCACCCGGCGTGGGATTGAAGCAAACCCAAAAAAAATTCAAGCCATTCTCAGTATGAGACGGCCTATGTGTAAAAAAGAGGTGCAACAACTCACCGGAAGGATAGCAGCGTTAAGCCGATTTTTATCTAGATCAGCCGAGAGATGTTTACCTTTTTTCAAGGTCTTGCGTAAAGCAGATGGCTTCGAGTGGACAGAAGACTGTCAACAAGCCTTTGAAGAACTTAAGGAGTTCTTGTCCACACCACCCCTGTTATCCAAACCGGAGCAAGGTGAAAAGCTCTTCCTATATCTTGCGGCTTCGACGAAGCCGTTAGTTCCGTTCTGGTGCGTGTCGGCGACCATGCTGTTCAACGACCTGTATTATACCAGCAAGGTGCTTCATGGTGCGGAAGAGAGATATTCTAAAATGGAGAAAGTCATTTTCGCTTTATTCGTTTCCGCCCGACGACTCAGACCCTACTTCCAAGCCCACCCCATAGTCGTCCTCACTGATCAACCTCTCAGAGCTATTTTATCACGACCAGACACTTCTGGCCGATTAGCCAAATGGGCCATCAAACTAGGGGAATTCGACTTATCATTTCAACCCAGAGCATCTTTAAAGTCCCAGGTCCTGGCTGATTTCCTAGTAGAATGCACCTGGTCTGAGCCATATCAAGAAGAAATCCCCCGGATCCTTTTAGATGCTGGGGAGGAGGATCATGAAGCATGGGTCCTCCACGTCGATGGAGCCTCTAACTCACAGGGTAGCGGAGCTGGCCTCATCCTTGCTAGCCCAGAAGGCGCAGTATTAGAATATGCTCTTCGTTTCCTCTTCGAAGCCACCAATAATCAAGCTGAATATGAAGCTTTATGACCGGAATTAAATTAGCACATGGGATGGGGATTAAGAATCTCCGGTTTTCACTGACTCACAGCTTGTTTCCGCCCAGGTGGCAGGGGAGTATGAAGCTCGGGACCCTATAATGTTCCAATATCTGAACAAGGTTAGACTATTAATTCCTTTACTGATCACTTTGTCATCAGTTATATACCCAGAGGTGAAAATGCCAGGGCCGATATGTTAGCCCGACTGGCTACCTCGGTCGATAGTACTATGGGCAAGACCTACATTGAGTATCTGGAAACACCTAGCATTGAAGCTACTGAAGAAGCTTTGCCCATTATCCAAGAAGAAACCTGGATGGAATCTTATATCCGATATCTGAAAGATGGCGTTCTTCCAGTTGGTCGTGAGGAAGCTAAGCTGCTTAAGCGGAGGGCTTCTAAATTTGTGCTACTAGAAGGCCAACTACAAGAAATCCTTCTCTCAGCCCCTCCTCAAATGTGTTAATTCGGTTGATGCGGATTATATCCTTAGAGAAATTCATGAGGGCATCTGTGGGAATCACTCCGGAGGCCGATCTCTAGCACGCAAGGCCCTCCGACAAGGATATTACTGGCTCACCATGCAAGAGGACGCAACCGAACTAGTGAAAAGATGTGATCGATGCCAGTGGTATGCCTCCGTTCAGCGGCAACCATCTTCTCAGTTAAATTCTCTTTCTGCTCCTTGGCCCTTCGCTCAGTGGGGCATGGACATCCTCGGCCCTTTCCCCCCAGCATCAGGGCAGCGCAAGTTCTTACTGGTAGCCGTCGATTATTTTACTAAGTGGGTTGAAGCTGAAGCACTTGCCAAAATTACTGAGGCTAAGGTTAAAACCTTTTTCTGGAAAGCCATTATTTGTCGGTATGGCATACCACATACCCTCATCACTGACAACGGCCGACAGTTTGACAACAACACCTTCCAGACTTTCTGCACTGATCTTGGCATCCTACAGCGATTCACCTCCGTCGGCCACCCGCAGTCTAATGGAGAGGCCGAGGTTACAAATCGCATGATATTATGGGGACTAAGGACCAGACTGGATACGTCCAAAGGAAGGTGGGTAGAAGAGCTTCCTAGTGTACTCTAGGCATATCACACAACACCTAGAACACCAACAGGAGAAACGCCCTTCAACTGGTTTTTGGTTCCGAAGCTGTTATTCCCGTCGAAATTGGCTACCAAGTAGCCGAGTGGAAACATACAATGAAGCAGACAACCTCCCTAATTTAGAGCCAATCTTGACCTCATTGATGAAGCAAGAGATCGGGCTCGAATCAAGATGGCGGCATACCAATAGCAGGTAGCGAAGTATTATAATACTCGCGTCCGCCCGAAGAATTTCCGTCAGGGAGATTTAGTTCTGAGAAAAGCTTCGATATCCAAACCAGCGGAAGGGGGCAAATTATCTCCGAATTGGGAAGGGCCCTATCGAATAAGAGAAGTTCTTCACCGTGGAGCGTACCAGCTTGAAGACCTAAGTGGACAGCTAATCCCCCGAACGTGGAATGCAGACAATCTTCGACCATACTACCAGTAATGTGATGTATTTATCCGAATATTAAATAAGTCTGCACATTTGAACACGTATTTCTAGATAATTCTTCAGGATAACTCAGCGGCGGCCCTACAGTCCCAAGGATACCCCCAGGCCGGCATGATTTGCCCCTGAGGAGGTTCAAGTCCATGACTCAAGCGGCCCCGAACTACGATAGATAACTCAGCGGCGGCCCTACAGTCCCAAGGATACCCCCAGGCCGGCATGATTTGCCCCTGAGGAGGTTCAAGTCCATGACTCAAGCGGCCCCAAACTACGATAGATAACTCAGCGGCGGCCCTACAGTCCCAAGGACACCCCCAGGCCGGCATGATTTGCCCCTGAGGAGGTTCAAGTCCATGACTCAAGTGGCCCCGAACTACGATAGATAACTCAGCGGTGGCCCTACAGTCCAAGGACACTCCCAGGCTGGCATGATTGCCCCTGAGGAGGTTCAAGTCCATGACTCAAGCGGCCCCGAACTACGATAGATAACTCGCGGTGGCCCTACAGTCCCAAGGACACCCCCAGGCCGACATGATTTGCCCCTGAGGAGGTTCAAGTCCATGACTCAAGCGGCCCCGAACTACGATAGATAACTCAGCGACGGCCCTACAGTCCAAAGGACGCCCCCAGGCCGGCATGATTTGCCCCTGAGGAGGTTCAAGTCCGTGACTCAAGCGGCCCCAAACTAAAATAAACACTAAGTGGCCCCACGGTCCCAAGAGCTTTATGCTTCCTCGAACCCAGGATTAGCTCCCCTATAGAGGCCCCTAGGCTGCTTTATCGACATTCTAGGACTTATATATAGCGCACCGGAAAACAACCCGATGACTATGATTTCCTGCCAACTCATGGATAGATTCCGTAATCCATAGGCAGACAAAATATTAGATAATACCAAATAAACAAAGGAGAGTATCTACTTATTTAAAGTCAATCTATTAGGAAACTTTATAAAGTCTCCTCAAATAAACAGATGTTCATTACAAAAAGAGGTCCTTTAAAAGGACCAAGTCAAGGAGAGAAAAACTAAAATTAAAGTCAAAAACAAATTTAGGCACCCTCAATCAATTCTCTGAGTGCTCCTTCTCTATACTGGGATCGGAGGCCGGCTCTTCAGTAAGAGGCGTTTCTGCAACAGGATTGGTTGCCACCACCCTATCCGCCGCGTCCTCGACCTCCACATCAGGAATTTCTTCGTCCACAACTCGAAAGCGTTCAAGGTCTTTCAAGTTGAAGTGTCGGGCTAGCCTCTGCTTACACATCTCAAAGCCCTGAACAAAAGCATCTAGAGCGGCCTCCTGGAACTCCGATTCAAAATCTGAGGAGCCCTTGTATTCCTTAATAGCATCCCGGACCTTGGCTTCGGCTACGACCACCTTCTCTTGAGCTTCGACTTCAGCCGCGGCCACCCTTTCTTGAGCTTTGGCCTCGGCCACAGCTACCTTCCCGGACCTCGGCCTCAATCACGGCTATCTTTTCTCGGGCCTTGGCCTCGACTGCAGCTATCTTCTCCCGTGCCTCCGTCACCACTGTTGTAGCTTTGTCGAGAGAATTCTTAGCATCTTTTCGGCTAAAACTAACTTCTCTACAGCATCACGAGCCATAGCTTCCGCGTTATCAGCTCAGTTTTCAGTATGCTCTAGCCTAAGGGTGGTCTCTTTAACCTCTCTTCTGTTGGCAACAACTTCGCCCGAACCTCAGACAATTGGGCGTCTAAGCTCTGCAGCTCCATTTCTGCCTTCCCCCGCCAGGTCCGATAATCCTCACGAATAACCCGGAGATCGTGTAGTGCTTTTGATTCTCGGGCCTTCGTCTCCACTAATTCTTTGTCTAAACTCGTGCTCCAAGACTTGGCCTTGTTTAAGTCTTCGCGCAATACAAAAAGGTCATTTGACATCTGCAAAATGTGTTCATTATATGCTTGAATTCAATAACCACAAAAGAGAAAGATTAAAACCTTACCTGGAGCGCGGCTGTGAACATGGTGTCAAAAGACTCTTCTTATGTTACCTTCCTCATTTTATCTTGGAACCTGGGCAGGATCGCGAGCTTAAGAATTGTCTCCGACAGACAACTTTTGTACCCAGCGCCCTGATTAGACGGTTGAGGAGGTGGAGATAGATTTCCTAAAACTTCTGAAGGAGCGGGGGCAGGAGCGCCCACTTCCTTTGACAAAGAAGGACCCGGCAAATCAACTTCGGCTGCTTCCGCACTCCCTACAGATCCCCCAGTACTCTTATTGGGGAGTAGGACGACTTCTGGAAACTCTCTCTCTACAGGGTCTCCTATCGGGATCCCCGTTGGAGGACTCGTCTCTCCCTCACTATCCTCTATTAAGGTCGCTTCGGGAATCACCGCCGGAGGCTGAACCTGACGATCTGATTCGGACTGACGGAATTTTTTAGGTTCGTTCCCTGCCGCATCATGCTCGCCCCTCTCTCTCTTTCGAAGGTTTGATACCAAGAAGTCTCGGGAAAACTTCATTGCTGCAATATAGTGAACATAGGGTTAGCTAAAAAAAAAAAAAAAAAAGAAAGACACCAAATATGATAGCTAAGAGTACAAAGAAGAAGGGAGAAAGATGAATTTTTCGAGGCTCACCGAGCGCTGCAGCCAGCGACACCGGCACGAACGCAAGCTCCCGGAGATTATCCTCCGATAACAATTCTTTACTGGGGGGTATAATAGTAGAGATAAGAGTGTTGAAGAGCTCCCGGTCTCTCTCATCAACGCTCGCATTCTGGTTAGAACTGGTGACCGGGATACCCCAACCTACACCCAATCCCTCCAAATGTGCATAGAAAAACTGGGATTTCCACCCTTTGATCTTAGAAGGGAGATTAAGCTTAAGGACCCTTTTAGGCCTCGATGCAAAACTCCACCATCCATCCCTAACTGGGTTCCGAATCCTATATAGTGTTCTAAATAAGGAAAGTCGAGCAGAAGCTCCATGAAAAGAACAAAGCACCAAAATGAAAATATGACGCGAATAGAATTGGGAGTGAGTTGTGCAGGGATAAGGCGATATCGGTTCAATAGATTTACAAAAAAAGGGTGTAAGGGCAGTCGTAGACCCCCCTTAAAAAACTCTTCATACAAAGCGACCTTACCTGGTCGCGCTAAAGTAACCCTATCCTCAGGAAGGGGAACGGAGAGCCGAATATTATCAGGGATTCCAAACTGAGCCCTAAGGTTCCTAAGATCCTGAGAGGATATAACGGAAGCGACGTCCGTCGGTCTAGCCAGTTTAGAAATAACCACGGGAAGTCCTACCTCACGACTGGTAGATGAGGAAGAAACCCTAGGGGATTGGGGCAACAACTTAGACACGGGCTGGACAGACCGAGCAACAGGCTGGTCCCTGCGGATGACTACCCCTCCCAAGGCCTGTCGACGTGCTTGGAGAATCTCCTCTCGGGAGGGCTCAGTCATGGGGCCCTTACCTTTCCTATCTACGGGGGAATCCATAAAGAAAGAAGAAGGAAAAGGAAGGAATCGACTGACCTGGGCTTGAGGAAGTAAAAAACGCAGGAAGATACACAAGGTTAAGGATAAAGGGAAGGGATGGCTCCCTCCTTTCTTTATATGTATCAGATGCAATGCCTCGAGCACAACAAGGACACGTGGTAATCCGTCAGTGGAGCCGGACTAATGAAAAGACGCTATCCTCTTGGAGATATGCGCCTCCCCTCCTTTTTTCCCTTTTTTCGAAACGTCACTTATCATGTACTGAACGTTTTGAAATTCGAATTTTTCCGCCCTTCTCCCTTGCACGTGCATAATACACTTGAATACAATGAAGATGGGCGAGGGGGCATATGATATGGATAATGAATAAAAACAGTTAAAAAATAATGTATATAGTCTCTAGAGCCTGGGCGGCCCCTAGTCCTAGACGGCCCCCAGAGCCTGGGTGGCCCCCTTTTCTGGGCGGCCCCTAGTCCTGGGCGGCCCCCAGTTCTGGGCAGCCCCCAGTCCTGGGCGGCCCCCAGAGCCTGGGCGGCCCCTAGTCCTGGGCGGCCCCCAGAGCCTGGGCAGCCCCCAGTCCTGGGCGGCCCCCAGAGTCCGGGCGGCCCCCGAGCCTGGGCGGCCCCCGGTCCTGGGCGGCCCCCAGTCCTGGGCGGCCCCGATCCCAGGCAGCCCCCAGAGCCTGGGCGGCCCCCAGTCCTGGGCGGCCCCCAGTCCTGGGCGGCCCCCCCAGCCCTGGACTAATTATATGTCCTTTCTTCTTGCAAAAGAAGCACTTGGACTCCTTCTTGTCTTCTGTATGGATGGATACTTTACCCTTTCCTTTGCGTTTGGCTTTGGGAGCTTTAGTCTTTCTGTGAGTGACTAAATGTGCACTTTCTCCCATTTCTAAAATCAGCCTCCCTTCCTCTTGAACACACATGGTCAGAAGTTCATTAATTGACCATTTGTCCTTATGTGTATTGTAAGATATTTTGAAGGGACTATATTGCTGTGGGAGTGAGCTCAAAATAAAGTGCACCAAGAAAGATTCTGACATCTCAACCTCTAGGGATTTCAACTGAGCCGCAATGTCCCTCATCTTCATGATGTGCTCACGCACACCTCCAACCGAAGTGAGCTTCATTGATGATAATTTTGTCATTAGGGTGCTAGCCATTGCCTTATCTGAAGACTCAAATTGTGCATCAATAGCCTTCAAAGTTCCTTGACATTTTTGCACTCAGGAATTGAACCACGTATACTAGCAGAAATTTTAGTACGTATGAACATCATACTGAGGCGATTGGACCGTTCCCATCGTTCATACGCAACAATCTCAGCCTGAGTGCTAGTAGATGTAACTAAATGTGGTTCATCCTTCCTGATAGCATAGTCAATATCCATGCACCCTAATTGAAGAAGAATTCTCTCCTTCCATAATTTATAATTATCACCACTTAAATCGGGAATGTCACATTTCATATCAGAAATATTAACAGGCAAAATAGCTGCATAAAAAATAAAATCATGTTCATGTAATTGAATTTGAGGCATATAACTTGATGTCATGTTTTACCAATGTAAACATGCAATAACATGAATCAATAACATACAATAACTACCTGTGGGCTAAGTTATTATACTCAAATAGACTCATTAGCTTAATGATGTGACTAACAAATTATATT
>UESW01003942.1:892931-1009761 GCA_900491605.1 Calamus simplicifolius | reverse complement strand
CGATACAGAAGGATGATCACATTAATATAAGGTGAGTCAAACTCAATATATCATAGTACAATATTTGGGAAATAACAAGAGGGCAAGGATCGCCCAGCTTCCCGCTCCAAAAATATGAGTGGTAGGCCATCCTGGAAACAATCCAACTAGCTGCTGAATTGGCTTTCCTATAGATGTGCCGAATCTGGGCGCTAGCAACGCCATGAAGTGTAGATCGAATGTCATAAAGCAAGGGAATGGTGGGCAAGTGGTCGCTAGTATCCTGATGAAGCCAATGGATAATAGTAATAGAATTTTCTTCAATAATAAGACTGCGTGCGCCCAGACTACGGATGATACAGGAAATACCAGCACATGCAGCATACAGCTCAGCACAAGGCACCGAAGAATCAAGAAGGCCGAATCCTTCAGCCGCCAACATCGCACCATCCAACCCACGAATCACAAAAGCCGATCTAGCACATCTACCTCAAATACTTCCATCAAAGTTAATTTTGACAAACCCTAAAGGTGGAGGCTCCCAAGAAATGAAAACCATGCGCCGGTGCGCTGCCGAAGCAGCAGGGAAGTTCCAGAGGCCAGGCCTAGCAGAATCAATAGCACTCTGATGGAAATGATACTCAGCAGATAAGGAGAAGGCAGTCCAGATAATCCTACAAGCAGGAGTAATCTCATCAGTGAACATGAGCTGGTTCCGGGATAACCAAATATGATAAGCAGTGTAAGCCCTCGTAAATCCCTTCTAATGAATACCTCTCCTCACATCCTGCCTGATCAGGCACAAAAAAGAGCTACAGAGGAATGCAAAACCATAAACCCAAGGGCGATCGTTTGAGATCTGCTATATCTGTCTCGCTCTAGAACAAGAGAAGATAGCATGGTCAACCATCTCCTCCTCAAGGCCACATAACGAGCATATAGGCTAGATGCACATCCCTCTCCTAGCGAGCAGAGAGTAGGTAGGGAGAGCGTCCCATGCTAGCTTCCAGATAAAAAGCTGCACCGTAGGGTGAATAGGTAGATGCCAAATCCACGCCAAATCCCTCGAATGCTAAGGCTATATGGTCTATAAATGTTGAGGAGGTCCCTGATAGGAGCACGAGACATACAAGATCTCTTCCAAACCCTGATGTCCGCTATGGGGCCCAACATGAGGGGAATGGAAAGGATGCGAGGATGAAGCTCGTTCCCAAAGAGACTGGACACCAAAGAAGAAGACCAGGTATTATGATCCTGAGAGATCAAATCAGTGACCCTCATTCCATTAGGAATGTCAGAGCAAACAAAAGTCGGCCATCAAGACAGGGGAAGGCCGACGATCCATCTATCTTGAACAATATCCACCGAGGCTCCGTCACCAATCATCCAAGATATGCTAGTCAGAATAACCGGGGCATACCGACAAACCTCTTTTCAGAAAAAGAAATGGTTATGGGTAGGCTGAGGAAGAGAGGAAGAAGTCCAGTTGCCGTATTTGGCATGCATAAAAGAGCTCCACAAACAATGCGGATCAAGCAAGAACCGCATGGCATGCCTAGCAGTCAAAGCCTTCCTCCTAACAGTGAGAAACTGAATCCCAAGCCCACCCTCAGTAATCGGCCTACAAACAATGTCTCAGGCAAAAAGATGAATACCATGACCATCCTACATCGAGGCCCAGAGGAAGTCCCAAAAATATTTTTTTATCTTCCGTAAGCAAGTCAATGGAATGACAGCATTAGATAATAGTTAGAGAGGAAGAGAAGACAACACCGAGCGTAAAAGAGTAATCCTCGCCATCATAGAGAGCCCTGTGATCTGCCACCCATCCAGGCGATCATGGACCCGCCTCTCCAAGTCGCTAAAATCAGAGTTTCATGGCCGTCTCCCCGTAATCGGTATCCCAAGATATGATAGCCAATCAGCTAGAACAGAAATTCCTAGAATTTGCGAGATAGCCATCCTAACCGTCGGAGTCATCTTTGGACTAAAACAGATCAAAGATTTACTCAGATTAACTTTCTGCCCAGAAGCCTGAAATAAGACTATAGAATGGTCGTAAAAGTGGTAGCATTCCATACAGTAGCCTTTCCCAGGAGAATGCAGTCGTCAGCAAAATAGAAGGTGAGAGAGCAAGGGCCCGTGAGGACCCGCAATGTAAGGGACCAGAGAAGAGCCCTGCTGAGCCTGAATTAGGGCTCGAAACAAAGCATCAGCAGAGAGAATAAACAAGAATGAAGAAATAGGGCATCCCTACCTCAGCCCAACCTTGGAGTGGAAATAATCAGTCTGACCTTCGTCAATAAGGAGAGAGAAAGATGGCCGATGAACACAGGCCATGACCCAGTCAACAAAGAGCTCATCAAATCCAAACTCGAAGAGAGAGTGACATAGAAAAGCCCAGCTCAATTTATCATAAGCTCTTTCCATATCAAGCTTAACTGCCATGAGACATTGGCAACCTAAGGCTCTCTAAAGGTCAAACATGAATTCCTGAGCTAATAGGATGTTATTAGTGATACTCCATCCTCTAACAAAAGCCCCATGCTTAGGAGAAATAAAGCGAGGGATCACTGATGAGGGATGAAGTCGAATGTTGAATCTAGGAGGAGATAGTAATAACTAAATAAAAAATGAAGTGAAGCTAGGCTACATTTTTATGTAAAAAAGCAAAAATTTTCATAAAGGGATTTGCATGTTAAACTAGAATTGGATGAGAATCCTTCAAAATAGTAAAGAGAAATGATTTTTATGGCTAAGAAAACACACAGGCTAGGGCTTAGTTACTCTAATATTTCAGATCAAAAAATGTTGAAAGAAGGGTATCCGGCCATTAATATATCAGAGTTAAAAGGATTACACTCAAGGATGAAGTTCTTGGATGACAAGAAGATTCCTCTAGTTGCAGGACTTCTTATATCTGTTTCTTATCACGAAAGACCTTCTTCTTTAGAACCTAAAATTCTCAGGGATCCTACACAAACCAAATTAGAGTTAAGAACATAAAAATTTGGTGGAGTATTAATGATATGAAGGAAGAGGAAGGAAAGGTTGAAATTAAGATGAAGTTTGACGGATTTGAGGTAGCTTGGCCAGCCTTCATTGTGGAGTCTTCTTGCACCTTGGAAGATAGGATGGGATGGTAGAATGAAATGGAGAATGGCTAATGGATCTTGGCATAGAGATGACTTTCTTGAAGTAGCTAAGGGCTTCTCACCCACTCTCTCTCGAAGGACATTTGCCAATACAAATGAAAGAAAATAAACTCAACTTTCATTCATCATCAATTATTTTTACAAGAGAGCTTGGGGTAGTATTTATAAGCCTCCAAGAGACTTTTGAAAATTCGAATTACATGGAGCTTTTCATGGAAAGTTGCAACCTAAGCTAGCTATAAGGGTGGAAGGTTGAAATAACTTATAACTAAGCTTAAAAAGAGGAGAGAAAAATGGACGGCTCCTTTGAATTTGAATTCCCCTTGGTGATGTGGCATGTGGTGATGTGGCTTGATGAGGTGTACACCAAGAGATTGATATGGCACCCAACAATGCTTGTTGAAGTGGCATCCATCTTGGATTGATTTGTTAGAGTGGTTGATGCATCCAATCTTTAAGCTCACTTGCTTACCTTGAATCTAATTCCATACCTCTCTTGGATCCAACTACTAAACTCACTAAATACAAACCAATTTGACCCTACTTGGACTCAAAAATCCAAATTGAAATAAACCAACTTTAATTAGATGACTCAAATTCAAAGAAGTAAAATTATTACTCTATTTATAGGATACATGAAAGAATTAAAGCCATACTGAATTAGATCGAAGCCTCTTTCGAACTTTAGTGTCCGCACCAATCACCGAACACATACGAAAGACTAAGAGGCATGCACATGCCTTATATAAAGTAGTGCATAGGCTAATAGACCGAAAGTGCTGAGGAGTGGAGGAATCAGGGCGTTTAGGCACCAGGGTAATGAAGGTTCGATTTCAATCATAGGGAATATATTTAAACTAAAAATAAGCTGGATAGCCTGTACAATATCCTGGCCCACTATCCCCAAATAGTGACGAAAGAATAGAGGTAGAAACCCAGCAGGCGCAGGGGCCTTATCAATACTCAAATTCCATAAAGCTAGCCGAATGTCCTCCACAGAAATCGGTCTAATAAGAAGATCATTCTTCGAAGCAGAGACCCTATAGGGAGACAAGATAGGAAAAATCGGGAATCACTCACCAGAATGCTTAGTCCATCTAGACTGAAAGAAATGAAAAAGCTGATTCCTGACCACCTAGACATCCAACCTCACACCTCACCAGTAAAAGACTTTCTTAGCCTTTGAGAGCTTAGAACTCTCATCTAAACAATCCTAGGCCCTATTCTATAGCTCAATCGACTTAAGCGTCAAAGGGTTTCCTTGAAAAAAAAAAAGACTTTATAGCCCTCTAATGCTCTCTCTTTAGGCACAAGAAAATGAAGCAGGTGAAGTGATGTATTATATTCAAGACGAGCTAAACATTGTTCTTCTATTGATACATGAAGACCAAATTCTAACATCAACATATTGGCACCATCAATAGGAAGTATCGAACAAGAGCACAGCCATGCCACCAAAGTGATGTGACCAAACAATAAGCAATCTTCAAGCATGCTTGAGCTATGAATTGATTGGTTCCTAGCTCTTCACGAGAGAACCAACCAACACCGCTTTAGCACCACCTCTGACCTTAACATTACCACCATCCGGAGGATTAAGAACTTAATATGATGTTACAGTGAATGGACATGGTTATGAACATGATCCAAGATCTAGTCTCTGATAAGGGTCCGATGCTAGAAATCATCCTGGAGTAGATCAAAAGGCACTTGGGGCTATCAGTCCTCTTGGACTTCAAGCCAAGCCTAATGATCACTCGCATCAAAGAGCTGACACCCTTATCCTAACCAACTTCAAACTAAGTTAGGTGATCATCCATGCCACAGAGCTAATCCTTTTCATCCCAATCGATGTAAGGAGGAACCTCAAAATTGTTTTCCACCTCGAACAACCATATTACTCCAAGGGTACCTTCAATGAGTCAAAGAATGATAAATCATCAATTCAAGGAGATGGATCAAAGGAGTGGGGTCATGATACAACAAGTTCAAACTTGAGGGGCAAGTACATTAAATGATATTGACCTTTGTATCGAACCTCCATTCACTAAAGAGGTCATGGCTACATTACTATACCTCCAATTCAAAATACCTCAATTGGAGTAGTATAACGGCATGACTGACCCAATCGATTACTTGGAGAGTTTCAAGGTATTGTTGCTATTGCATGGACAATTAGATGCCATCATGTCTCAGGCTATTTTAACCTTAAGCAATCCTCCATTAATTCCTTCAAGTAGCTCAATCAATCATTTGTTAACCTTTTTTATCAGCATTTTGAAAACTTTTGCATTGCTGATGACTCTCAAATAGAAAAAAGATAAATCATCAATGGATTACTTTCAATAGTTCAATAGTGCAGCTTTAAAAGTTTGTGACCTAAATACCTTGGTAGCTCTCACAACTTTGATAGGATGCCTAAAAAATACTAGATTTAGTTTCTTATTGGCAAAATAACCCTCTAAAGATCTTAATGAATTACTAACCTAAGTTAAGAAGTACATTAATGCTAAAGAAACTCTCATGACTTGGAAGGAAAATGAGAGGACATCCGTTAAGAAACAAATTGAGAAGGATGACCTAAAACCCAAGAAGTCTTAAGAAAAGCCCAGAGAGCAAGGAAAACCTTATCGACCAAAGAAACCTCAGATATTTGAAAGATACGCACCACTGAATGCTCCACATAGTTAAATACTAATGCAAATAAGAGAAAAGAGCTATATCAAGCGACCCAATAAATTGAAATCAAGACAGGACAACTCAACTCATCTAAGCCTTTTCTAAACTACATGGGGTCGGCTACATGAACCTGCTTCCTCTACTCTGCTCTATTCAGGACCAAATCGATATTTAAATTATAAATAGTTATATCTTTTTTAATTATTTTTGTCCATGTTAGTTTAAGTTACCTCTATCTATCCTTACCATGAATTATCAAAAGATCATTCTTTTTAATTGAAGCATTGAATTATTTAAAATCAAGACCGGACAAGCACAACCAAAATAAATACTATTAGTTTTATCCCAGCCACGGTCATGACATTGATGAGTATCCATACTTGAAGATAAAATTGAAATCCTTATAAAAAAAGGCTACCTTAGGTAGTACGTATGAGATCATCCTCTTGCAGACTATGATTTTCAACAAGAGCCTCGACCTAAAGGATGTATAGATAACTGACCTTCGGCCGAGATAATTAATGTAATACATTGAGGATTGGCTGCAGGTGGTGAAACTTCCTTGACTCAGCAGGCATATGCTCAGCAACTCTATGCCAAGGAGCCTTCCTTAAAGAAGTCTAAAATTGAAGAGTTAGCCGTAACCCTTTTCAATAGCAGACCTTCAAAGAGTTTAGGTTGTGCATGATGATGCATTAGTCATCACAGTGATTATTACCAACTGCCAAGTGAAAAGAGTACTAATGGATAACAAGCTTAGTAGATTGGCTAAGTGAAGGCCATTATTTCGACTATCATTTCTTATAAAGTTTCCTATCGATTAAGGGATAGAACTCAAAAGAAATCAAGTGGTAGCTCGATAGTGTTATATTATAACACTAAAAAAGACTAGTCGAGATATTGGAAATCCTCAAAATGATAAGTTGGTCAAAGCCATATCAATTGATAATTTGGACCATCGAGATAAGTGGTACCTTTGAGAGAGAATCACTCCAAGTTCATCCAATTAGCTTAATAATATTCGGGCCTATCCAAGGTTAGATAATCAAATTTCTGTAAGGACTCAAACGTATTTGAATGGTCAGCCATTGATATTTTGATATTGATCTAAGCATTATTATGCATCAACTCAAGGTGGATCTGAGCCGTAGATCCATCCATCAAAAGAAAAGAAACTTTGTCCTAAAGCAGCATGAAGTCATTGAAGAAGAGGTAAATAAGCTGCTAGAGGGCAAGTTCATTAGGAAAATGCATTATATTTATTGCTTGGCGAACGTGGCGATGACGAAAAGACAAATAAGAAGTGGTAAATATGTGTTGACTTTACTAAATTCAACAAAGCCTACCCAAAAGATAACTTTTGATGTGGCTGATCACGCTCCATGGGCTTCGGATTAATAGGCTTCATAGTTTTCGGAGCTGAGAAATAATATGGCAGCTAGCCCTGGCCTTGGAGTCAACTTTAGCCTCATTTCTGGCCCCAAACCTAGCCTCGGCCTCAGCATCGAGCCCAGCCTTGGCCTCGGCCTCGAACCTGGCTTCGGCCTCGACCTCGAGCTCAGCCTCGGCCTTGGCCTCGAACCTGGCTTCGGCCTCGGCCTCGAACCTGGCTTTGGCCTCAGCCTCGGCCTCGAACCTGGCTTCGCTTCGGCCTCGAACCTTGTCCGAATTTGGCTTCAGCTCCATCTCGACTTTCGGTTTCAACCTCAGAACCAACCTCGGACTTAGCTCCCAGCAGCCAAATAAGTGCTTAGAGTGGCCACATGGCCCACTAACCCATGATCTCTAAGATCACAGACAGTTACTGCTATCCATGACGCACGTCTAACAGCTATGCGCCCACCTACCACTTACGGTGCCACTTCTGATGGACGACGTGATTCAACGGTCATCCATGAAGGGAAAGAGGGACTTCCAAAAGGTATAAAAACACTAACTCTTAACAAGGAAGGGGGGGATTCTGAACTACTCTCATCTCTAGTGTTATTCTCTAGACCACTAACTAGAGCGTCGGAGGGTCTCCATCGGAACCACCGGTCCGAAACTTTTGTTGCAGGTTTTCGACTAAAGGAAGTGGTCCTATCATCTTCTTGAAGGCCCATGGAGCTCTTTTCCTACCCGACGCTCTCTGGAAGTGATTTGGTAGCAACAGATTGGCAAGCCAGGTAGGGGCACAGCATAGGCGAACGTTCACTCGACGTACCTACTACCCCTGCAAGGAAGAAGATGGCGGTTACACGTGCGTAGGAGGCCTCTACCAGTCAGGCTGGGGGGGCACCTCCCCCGAGCTGAGCAGCCATAAGCCAACCTCCCTGCTTGCCCCCCATGCAGCCACAGGTCAGCCAAACTGATCGACTCACCATCCTGACCCAGCAAGTCCAAGATCTATGGCGGTGCTTCAGGGGCTGCAAGAACAGTGCTCTGCCACTACGCCACTACCACCTCCACTCCCTGTGCTTCACGCGGGGGATCAGGGGCCGGCCAGTCTCATAATGATAGGACACCCTCGGAGCCCTTCCGTCGCACATCTTCGAAACCCATCGCTGGGAGACCTTCAAACGACCACGATCTCCTTCGCATCGCTCTGACTGCTTTCCCAAGTGGCGTAGCAGGAAGGAACCCACGCAGGTGCACCCTCTCCACTGGCATCCCTCTGCCCGCTCGTCTTCTGAATCTTCAAAGGGAGATTCTGTCAACAAATGAATTGCTCACTGAGCCGAGCGATGGTTGGATGGGTATCATCAGCGGTTGGAGGAGCTTAGCTATAGGATTACCAACCCCCACGGGGCGGACTATGATCACCGTCCCCCACTATTTCGCCATATTATGGAGGAACCGGTTCCATCCCGATTTTGTCTTTCCCAGTTGGACCCATATGATGGTACCATAGACCCCCTAGATCACCTGGAGAGTTACAAGGTTTTCATGTAAGTACAGAGGGTCACAGATTCTCTCCTCAGCATAGCTTTCCTGGCAACGCTTCGGAAAGCTGCACATGCGTGGCATTCCCGCCTGCCATCGTGCAGTATCAACTCCTTCCGGTAGCTAGAGCAGTCCTTCCTGGCCTACTTCGATGCATGCCGAAGATCCCTAAGGTAGCTGAAAGCCTATTCGCCATCCAGTAGAGGAGCGGTGAAACCTTGAAAGACTTCGTAGCTCGGTTCAAGGAGGCTGTGCTCGAAGTCTATAATCTTGAGGATTCCATGGCCACTCTGGCCCTGAAGCGGGGACTTCGTCCCTCCCGCTTTGCTTATTCCATGGACAAAAAGTCTTCCAGCTCTTATACCGAGCTGCTGAGTCAAGCGCAGAAGTATATCCACGCTGACGAAGCAGACTTCTCTAGAAGGAAAGTTGACAAGGATTCCAGTAAGAAATCCACACATCCGGAGCCTGCTGGAGCGCGACCGAGGAAGTTTGAGCCTCCTCGTCGCCCAGACAACCGACCTCGGGCCTTGGCCCTAAAGGAGCACTTCACTCCATTTCTCACCCAATATCTCATATCTTGCTGAAAATCGAGGGTGAGCCTTATCTCCGACGTCCTTCTCCCATGAGGCCAGGAGTCCTCCACAACAAGGACCTTTACTGCCGCTATAATTGAAACTACGGCCATGACACGGAGGACTGCCGCATGTTGAAGAAAGTCATTGAAGAACTTGTTCAGTAGGGCCATCTGGGAAAGTTTGTCCGAAAAGGGAATCTCACTGCTCCAGGCCTGTCGACACCTTCTGCTTCCCAATGATGACAAAGATAAGATGGCCATGATCTCCTGGGGGGCAGGCAGCAACCCAAAGAGGTAGCATGGGGAGACGTAGACTCTGTAATTCTCTTCTTTAAAAGGAACTTGGAGGGGATAGACAACCCCAATGATGATAGCGTCATCGTGTCAATAACGATAGCTAAACACCTTGTAAAGCGAATCCTTATCGATAGTGGAAGTTCAGTAGATATTCTTTTGTACGAAGCTTTTGTTCGAATGAGTCTGTCTACAAGTCTTATTTGCCCTGTGACCATCCCATTGATGGGTTTCACTGGGGATACGGTAAAGGTGGAAGGATAAATCACTCTCCTAGTTACGGCCGAAACGGAACCACGCGAGAACACAGTTTTCATAAAATTCCTGGTCTTCCAAGTTCCCTTGGCCTACAATGCTATTCTTGGAAGGCCCGGTCTTAATCTCCTCGACACCATTATCTCTACAAAGAGGCTACTGGTACAATTTTCAACCAACAAGGGAGTCAGGAAGATTCATGGGGAACGGAATCTGATGCCCCCCTGTTACCATACTGCCCCTAGCCCTCATGAGGTGACTGCTCCGCTGACACCCAAGCCAATTGACCCCAGAGACTCCGAGAAGAGAGGAGAACCAGGTGAAAGCTTGTTGATGTTTCCACTGGGAAAGGATCCTACGAAGACAATCCGAATTGGAACGCTTCTTCCTCCCGAAGTGAGGGATCGGCTACTTAACTTTTTGTGGACCAACGCGTCTGTCTTCACTTGGTCAGCCTTGAATATGCCAGGAGTGCCGACCGAAGTCATCGCCCATAGACTCAGCATCGATCTAAGGAGTCGATCGGTCCGACAAAAGAAAAGGAGTTTTGCTCCCGAGAGATAAAGAGCAGTGGACGAAGAAGTCCGTAAACTGATCACAGCTGGCCACATACGCGAAGCACATTACTCGGTCTAGCTAGCTAATGTGGTCATGGTTCGCAAGGCCAACGGAAGCTGGAGGATGTGTATTGACTTCACCGACCTCACAAGGCTTGCCCTAAGGACAGCTTTCCACTTCCCCGAATCGATCAATTGGTGGATGCTACGTCATGCTATGAAACCCTTAGCTTCATGGATGCCTTCTCAGGGTACAATCAGATAAGGATGGACCCACCTAACGAGGAGGCCATGTCTTTCGTGATCGAGAAGGGCATCTATTGCTACAAGGTCATGCCTTTCGGATTGAAGAATGCAGGAGCCACATACCAGAGGCTGATGAATAAGGTCTGCAAAGACCAAACCAGGTGCAACATAGAGGTGTACGTGGATGACATATTAACAAAAAGCATCCATGCCGATGATCATGTCGCTGACTTGTCAGAAACCTTCGACAACCTTTGCTGATACTAGATGAAATTAAACCACAGAAGTGCGCCTTTGGGGTCACAGAGGGTAAATTCCTGGGCTTTATGGTGACACAGAGGAGAATCGAAGCTAACCCTGAGAAGATCAAGGCCATCATCGACATGAGACCGCCGAATAATAAGAAGAAAGTACAACAACTCACAGGGATAGCCGCCTTGAGCCGTTTTCTAGCAAAGTCAGCAGAAAGGTGTCTACCCTTCTTCAAAGCCTTGCGTAAAGTTGATAGCTTCGACTGGACGATGGAATGTCAAGAAGCGTTAAAGGGATTGAAGAAGTTCTTGTCCACCCCACCCTTGCTATCCAAGCCTAGGGGAGGAGAAGAACTCTTCCTTTACCTTGCTGCATCCCCCGAAGTGGTGAGTTCTGTGCTCGTCCGTGTCAATGCCGACAAGACGCAGAGATCAGTCTACTACATAAGCAAAGGGCTTCACAACGCAGAGATTATGTATTCCAATACCGAAAAGATTATCTTTGCGCTAATCTTCTCTGCTCGGCGTCTCAGACCATACTTCCAAGCACACCCGATCATGGTGGTTACGGATCAACCACTCAGGGCAATTCTCTCTCGTCGTGACACCTCCAGTCGACTAGCAAAGTGGGTAGTCAAGCTAGGAGAATTTGATCTATTTTTTCGATCCAGATCGGCCATGAAGTCCCAGATCTTGGCGGATTTCCTGGTCGAATGCACCTGGATAGAGGAGCAGCTGGAGGAACCTCATGCAAGCCCCTCAGACACTACAACCGAGGGAAGGGGAGAGGACTGGATCCTTCACATAGATGGAGCATCAAAGTCTTAAGGCAGCGGGGCAAGCCTCATCCTAGCAAGTCCGAATGGCATAGTAACAGAGTATGCCCTCCGTTTCCTCTTCTCGGCCACTAATAACAAAGCCGAGTATGAAGCTTTGATGTCAGGAATAAGGCTGGCATGGGAGCTTAGAGTGAAATGCCTCAGAGTCTTCACCAACTCCCAACTTATCTCTGGTCAGATCAAGGGGAGAGTATGAGGCTCGAGATCCTATAATGTCCCGCTACTTGAGTATGGTTCAATCATAAGCATCTCCCTTTACTTATTTCAGCGTCAGCTACATTTCCCGGAGGGAGAATGCTCTAATGCTTTGTCCCGGCTAGCCACTTCGGCTGACGGGACCTTGGGAAGAACCTATGTGGAATATCTGGAAACCCCAAGTATCGACATGATAGAAGAGTCCTTGCCAATCAATCAAGATCCTTTCTGGATGGATGCTTATGTCCAGTACCTCACTAATGGCACCCTCCCAGTCGATCCAGCTAAAGCTAAACTATTTAAATGGCGAGCATCCAAATTTCTAGTACTTGACGGACAACTGTATCGAAGGTCCTTCTCACACCCTCTCCTCAAGTGTGTTGGTTCTGCGGATGCTGACTACATTCTTCGCGAGATCCATAAGGGTATTTATGGAAATCACTTGGGGGGCAGAGCACTATCGCACAAGGCCCTGTGCCAAGGCTATTACTGGCCTACCATGCGAGGAGATGCGGCCGAGTTAGTTCGAAAGTGCAATAGCTGCCAGCGGCACGCTAACATCCAACGGCTGCCAACCTCTCAGCTAAGCCCCCTGTTAGCTCATAGCTCTTCGCCCAGTGGGGAATGGATATCTTGGGGCCATTCCCTCCAGCCTTTGGTCAGAGAAAGTTTATGCTCATTTCCATAGATCATTTCACCAAGTGGGTAGAGGCCAAAGCACTCGCCAAAATCACCAAAGCCAAGGTAAGGACTTTTTTTTGAAAGTCTGTTATTTGTCGATTTGGGCTGCCCCACACCCTTGTTACCGACAATGGTAGATAATTCGACAACACTCCCCATCGAGAGTTTTATGCCGAATTGGGCATGCGTAAGAAGTTCACTTATGTCAATCATCCTAAATCCAATGGAGCGCCTGAAGTAACAAATCGAACCATCCTTCAAGGGCTCAGGATACGCCTGGATGATTTTAAAGGATTATGGGTTGATGAGCTCCCGAATGTGCTATGGGCATATCACACGACACCACGAGTCCCCATGGGAGAAACTCCCTTTAGCTTCGTGTTTGGTTCGGAGGCTATCATCCCAGTAAAAATTGGCACTCCTAGTCCTCGGGTACAATCATATGATGAGGGGAACAATCTAAACCAATTGCGAGCCAACCTTGACCTTGTTGAGGAGGCCCATGATTGAGCACGACTCAAGATGGCTGCTTATCGCTAAAGAGTTGCAAAATATTATAACACCCAAGTTCGCCCTAGAACATTCCTCCCTGGAGACTTGGTCCTCAGGCAAGCCGAAGTCTCCAAACCCACTGAAGGAGGCAATTGTCATCCAATTGGGAAGGGCCTTATCGGATCACCGATGCACTTCATCGCGGAGCATACCGGATCGAGGAACTGGACGAGAAGCTGCTCTCTCGCATCTGGAATGCGGACAACCTCCATCGGTATTACCAGTAATGTGTACTGACACCATAGACTTGAGTATTACAGACTATTTGAATAACATTTACCTATTCTTACTAATAAAAACATTCTCGAGCAATCTTACTTCTCTAGCTTAAGCTCGGCTCCGCGTCGGCACTCAAGCTTGGCTTTGTGTCGGCATTCAAGTTCGACCCCGGTCGGCACTCCAAGACCGATGTACCATCGGTACTTAAGCCTGGCTCCGTGTCGACACTCAAGCTCGGCTTTCCATCGGCATTCAAGACCGACCCCGATCAGCACTAAGACCGATGTTCCATCGGCACTTAAGCCCAGCTCTGTGTCGGCACTGAAGCTTGGCTCCGCATCGGCATTCAAGCCCGACCTCGGTCGGCACTAAGATCAATGTTCCATTGGCACTTAAGCTCGGCTCCGCGTCGGCACTTAAGCCTGGCTCCACGTCAGCATTTAAGCCCAACCCCGGTCGGCACTAAGATCGATGTACCATCGGTACTTAAGCCCGGCTCTGCATCGGCATTCAAGCTCAACCCCGGTCGGCACTAAGACCGATGTTCCATCGGCACTTAAGCCTGGCTCTGCATCGGCACTCAAGCCCGGCTCCGTGTCGGCATTCAAGCTCGACCCCGGTCAGCACCGATGTTCCATCGGCAGTCAAGCCTGACTCTGCATCAACACTCAAGCTCGACTTTGTGTCGGCACTCAAGCTTGGCTCCGCATCGGCATTCAAGCTTGACCCCGGTCAGCACCACTGTTCCATCGGCACTCAAGCCCGACCCTGCGTCGGCACTTAAGACCGATTCTGCGTCGGCACTTTAGCTTGGCTTTACGTCGGTACTTAAGCATGAGGCTGAATCAACGCTTACAGTTCATCACTTCTGCATTGGTATTGACTTCAATCTTAAGTCAGACTCCAGTCTTCTTTTATGTCTCAATCTCGGACCTAATATCTACTTCGAGTCTCAGACTTTGGTCTCAACTTTGACTAAAGTATCGGCTACGACCTAGCTCATCTTGGCCACTATGGAAGCAAGTATCAATAAATAATAGCCAGATTTCAGAAGACATTCATTTACTGTGAAAGGTTTACAAAATTGCCGACTTCAGCTGGATTCCATTACAAGGAATATAAAAGAAACAACAGAGCATTCACGGCTCGGCCGATGCTGGGCTATTGTCGAAGGAATGATGCTCCACTGGTGTTTCCTCTGTGGCCTCATCCGGCTCCAAGTCATTGAGACCCTCAAGATTGTAGACTCTTCCCACTTTATCCTTACAATCTTGGAAACCTAAGTTATAGGCAAAGGCGGTGGCCTTGGCCAGCTCTTCACTAAAGCTGGCAGACTGCCGAAAGCTCTCAATAGCCTTAGCAACCTTATTCTCTACAGCAGCCACCCTCTCTTCGGCAGCTTGTGCAGCCACCCTCAGTTCGGTCACTTGCGCATCGGAGCGGCGGGCGATATCTTCGGCATTCTCCACCCACTCCTCGGCTGCACTTATTTGAATGTTGGCGGAGTGCAGTCTGGTCTGGTACATCAATAAATCCAACTCCACCTTTTTATTCTTCTCCTCAGCGGATCGGACCGCTTCCAAGGCCTTCTCGACCCTCTCCGCCTGAGCTAGACTCTCGGTGCAGGCCGCCTCTAAGGCTTTCTCGGCCCTCTCGGCCCGGGCTTGCTCTTCGGTCCTCCTGGCTTGAGCAGCCTCCAGGGCCTTCTCGGTCTCTTCTGCTTGGGCCTGAGCTCGGTGAGCTTCTTCATTTGAATGGCCGAGAGCAACTTCGGCCTAGGAAAGGATGTTCTTCATGGCGGCCAAAGAATTTACCGCCTGCATAAGACTCGCTATCAGGGAGAGGCTACAAGGAAATTCTTAACAAGGGAACTTAAATGAAGGAGAAACTTACCCAAAGATGAACCACGAAGGCATCGCGGAAGAAAGAGGAGGTCCCCTGGTTTTGGAGACCTCTTTGGAGCTCGGGCATGCATACCTGCGCCATCATCCGCTCGGCCCAGCGACCATTGTGCTCAAGGATGGACCTGAAAGAGGTTGCAGTGGCTTCATCCTCTGCAGTCCTGGTATGCGCCGAAGTCGTGGGCGTCGCCTCAGGGGCTGATGGTACCCCTTCCTTCGTTGGTATTGTTGCCCTTGGAGGCTCTTCGGCCGCTGCCTCATCTGCTGATGGGACATCCTCTAGAGCTGATTCTGGGGCCAGTTCGGTCACCCCCACTTCTAGAATGACCAGAGGCGGTGATGGCAGGACTTCAGCCCCCGGCCCCCGAGGGCGTGTCAGCGATAAGGTCGATGTGTGCCTTCCGGTCCGCTCGAGGCTTGCGGATGAGCGGAGTTGGGGACCGAAACAGAGTTGGCGATGGAGACCGAGGCCTCTCCAATTTTTGCACCCCTACACCTGTGGTGGCCTTCACAGATTACCTTCTTCACGTCCAGCTTCATTCACCATACAACCAGCACATCTGTTATCCTGCTTCTATCACTGATCTTGACATCTAGTCCAGTCTGCTGCCATCCTTTAATATAAATATTTATAAATAACTAAAATAGTAATTAAAATATTTATGTTTTCTTACCATACGCCGTCTGTGCTACTGAATCAAAATGGAGCCCAAAGTATGGCAGGAGAGACCCGTGCCAGGACCGCCCTTCTCAGATCGGCGGTTCGTGCTGGCTGATGCGGACCTCCTGCGCCAGCCATCAGACTGCCAGGCCTGCTGCCACTCGTGCCAAATACCCTCTGGCATGTGCGCAGGACGCTGACCCGATGACCTCCAATGATGAAGCATGTCGAAGTATCGGCGTTCCGTTAGAGCCTCCCTGCTGCCCTAATGGCATCATGGCTGGCAGGATCCCACGTATACTTTTTCTGCATTAAAATAAACAGTTAGTTTCTGAATTTATTAAGATTAAGAAATTTTATATCAGTGATAAATTATATTTAATAAGTTTACCTGAAACTCAGAAAAATAAAACTCCCTCATGGCTGAAGATACGTTGCGCCAATCGTAGCCACTGGGATCTGCACGCCTCTGAAATACGGCGCTGATGTGGCTGGATACATGATGTTGCTCAATAAATCTGTTAAAAAAATGCATGTTTATAAGTAATTGACTTAAAAACATAAACATATATTTTTAATTAGTATATACTTACAGCCCCTGAGCATCAAGTTGAAGTACGGTGCGGCCGATGGTGGAAGAACTCTCGGAGGTATGTGCCGATCGGCTGGATGGTAATACTGCTGGAGAGATCGAAGGTTGTGCGACTACTGGAGATCCAAACTCTCCATCTCCGACGCTCATGTGATCTGATGCAGCAGGGCTACGTCCCTGCTCACTCCGTCTGTCGTCGGTAGATCTACCTCTGCCCGTCATACTGAAAATACTAAAGATTCATACAATTAAATTACGATTAATGATTGACTATGTAAAAATTTAACACTTTTTTAAAAAAGTTAAATTTTAAAAAACCTCTATGTTAATCGGTGTCATTTGTTTCGTGAAATGTTGGTTCAACATCCGATGCCGTATCGGACTGCGATTCAGTTTCATTATCATTGGAAGGAAACCGAACATTTGCATCCGCAATTTCTTGGACATCACCATTTGGATCTCTAAGTGATGTTTCAGGAGCCCTTGTGTCGTCCTCAATTGCATGCATTTCCATCTCATCCTCTTGAAATGCAGGGCACTCGGCTGATTGACTTGATGAACTCTCCTCTAATGCGATTGTTGAACGTGGGACGATTTTAGAAACGGCCCACCAATCTCGCTTGTCGTTGCGCAAACTTGGATATCCGCAGTAAAAGACTTGCTGAGCTTGGGATGCAAGGATGAATGGATCATATTTCTGTAATCTTCGTCGATGGTTCACTTCAACCAAATTGTAGTCGTTATGAACCCTTTTGCCCACAGGAACTATCGGATCGAACCAATCACAACGAAACAATACGGTTCATTTCATAGGCCAACCGGGATATTCAACTTCAACCACCTCTACTAACTTTCCATAATAATCCTGCATATTTGCTCCAACACTTTCTCCTTTAACATACACGCCCCAGTTCTGCATGCCTCTTGAAGCTGCTAATCGTTCAATCTGAAATTTGTACCCATTTACAAAATAGCCAGTAGAGGTTGTTACGGTCTTCAATGGCCATTGCGATAGACATTTAATGAAAATATTGTTGGTTGTGGACCATGGACCGTTTACCTATAAATTAATAAGCTATTCACATCCAATTCAAAAAATAAAGCCATTATTAAAATTGATTGAGTGATACTACTCACAAATTCATAAAACCAGTAAGCAAACTCTGTTTCTAATTTCTGCCCAATTGCAACTTGACTGATGTCGGATTCATCTGTCGTTGTCTATCACAAAACATCCTTATGGGATGAAAAGGATGAAAACTGATGTTAGCAATTAAATATTATGGTATATTGTAATTTAAATTAAAATTTCTAATTAAGCATTGAAGTATACACTTACTCAATATATGGATCGACTTCTCTACAGTTCATTAGGATGTAATAATGTGCTGCATTATACTCCATATCGCTAAGATTTCTTGACTTTTGCCCACCAAATGAACGGCCGATACCTTTAAAAATTGATATTCTACCATCATTAGGTTCTCCTTCGTCCACACATACGTCATCGTTACGACCAAGATTTTGGCTCCTCGTGTGGACGTGACCCTCAAAGTAATGCGAGGCAAAAGCTGAAACTTCTTCGACCAAGTGTGCATTGCATATAGAACCTTCAACCCTTGCCTTATTACGCACATTATTTTTTAACTTCTTAAGATACCTATATGTAAAGTTGAAACAAAATTAACCAATTTTCTTGCAATGAAATAATATTTGAAATGTCAATATATCTTAATGATGTATATATTTACCTCTCGAAAGGATACATCCAGCGATACTGCACGGGACCAGCTATGCTCGCTTCGTATGGCAAGTGAACCGGTAAATGCTCCATTGAGTCAAAAAACTGGGAGGAAATATTCGCTCAGCTTGCATAAAATAATTGGAATTTTCTCCTCAAGCCTTGCCATGGATGCAGAAGTAATGACTGCGGCAGATAACTCCTTGAAGAATAAGCTGAGCTCCGTAATTGCCTTCCAGACATGTTGCGGAAGCAACTCACGAAAAGCTATAGGTAATAATCGTTGCATGAAAACATGGCAGTCGTGACTCTTCATGCCGAACAACTTGAGCTTATGCATGTCCACACACCTACCGATATTTGAGGCATAACCATCTGGAAATTTTAACCCTCTAAGCCAGTTACATAAAACTTCTCGTGAATTTCTGTCAAGAGTGTAACAGGCTTTAGGATAGGTCCCGTCGGCACTCCTTCTCAAATCACCTCTTCTACAGTACTGATTAAGTTCTTCTCTTGACTTTGCAGTATCTTTTGTTTTTCCCGGATGTTTAGCACCGTGTTAAATATGTTATCAAAGAAATTTTTCTCGATATGCATAACATCCAAGTTGTGCCGATGAGATTTGTGCTCCAATAAGGCAAATCCCAAAATATACTTCGCTTCTTCCAGTTATGTTCTTTACATATACGGCCATTTATTCTATCTGCATCCGGTTCCCATGCATACATCAACCCCAAATGCTCTATAGTATCAAATATATCCGTGCCGGACCTAACCGGTTCGGCAAATTTTGTGACTGCTTTGTTCTTCCGGAAGGCGATCAAGTTACACCTGTAAGGATGATTTGGGGGCAAGAACTTCCTATGGTTATCAAACCATGACTGCTTACCACTCTTCTGCAATGTAAATGCATCCGAATCATACATGCAATGAGGGCATGCCAGACGTCCAGCAGTGCTCCAACCAGACAACATTGCATATGCCGAGAAATCACTTATTGTCCACATCAAAGCAGCTCTCATGATGAAATTCTGTTTCATAGAAATGTCGTAGGCTATGACTCCTGTTTCCCACAATATTTTCAATTCGGCCACCAATGGTTGCAAAAAGACATCAATCTTTTCCTTTGGATTTGATGGTCCTGGAACCAAAATGGTTAAAAACATTGCAGTATCTTTCATGCACTTCCACGGAGGAAGGTTATATACAGTCAGTATCACAGGCCAACATGAATACTGTTGCCCCGCTTGACCAAATGGTTGGAAGCCATCGGTACAAAGACCTAATCTCACATTCCTTATATCTTCAGCGAAATCAGGATGATTTTCATTGAAATGCTTCCAAGCCTTTGAATCTGATGGATGCCGCATTTCATCCTCTTTAGATTCATGTTCGGCATGCCATCTCATATCAGCAGCTGTTGCCTCAGATCTGTATAATCTCTGCAGGCATGGGGTAAGAGGAAAGTAATGCATCCTCTTGTAAGGCACACTTTTCCTCCTACTTGTACTGGCTCCTCCTTCGCTATTTTTGTACCTCGATTGCCCACAAATCTTACACCATCTCAGCTCTGAGTCTTCACCCCAAAATATCATACAATTGTTCAAGCAACAATCGATCTTATTTACTGGGAGCCCAAGCCACGCAACAACTTCTTTGTTGCGTAAAAACTGTCTGCTGCAACATTGTCATTTGGTAAAATTTCTTTGATTAACCCAGCTACAGAATTGAATGCCTTTTCTGATAATCGATGTTCTGCCTTAATATTCAACATTTGAGCAGCTGTAGAAACTGGGAATGACCCTCACAACCAGGATACAATTCTTGATTTGCAGCATGCAACATATCATAAAATTGCTGTGCATCTGGATTTGGTTCTTCCATAAATGTATTCTGATTGAATTCATTACCCGATGCATTCATCACCATTTGTTCATATGTGTTTAAATTCACAAATGGTTCATCTACGGGAATTGACTCTTGTTGGCCTATAACAGCTGCTGGAATATCCTCTGGTTCACCATGACAGTACCAAACATAGTAATCAGGAACAAACCCCTTCTTACACAAATGCACCTTAACAGTTTCAACATCTCTGTAGGCTTTATTCTGACACCTATGGAAGTTGCATGGGCACCTAATCCTAGGGCCATCCATCCAGTCAGGTTGGCTACATGCAAATGCGATAAATTCTTCCAATCCATTCAGAAAATCTGGATTAAGCAAGCCATCTTTTATCCTTGCATACATCCACGAGCGAGCCCCGCTCATTTTTGACCGACTTATACAAAGTCTGGTAAACCATTAAAGGAAACCACAAAATAAAACTATATTAGTATTACTAAATATATAACTAAATTATTTGTTTTACACAACTAAGGTTAATAACAACCATTTAAATCATTTATAACTAAACCAATTTTCTTTTAGGCAACTAAGGTCCCTACCATGCAAGGGCGAGCCATGGCTACGATCCTTGGCGTGCTAGCAAGGACCGAGGCACAGGTTCATGGCTAATGGTAGGGCTTGAGTTCGGGTCGGGCCGCAAGGCAGTCCGTTTAATCATGAGACTTCACAAGCATTCAAGTGTCTTAAATTAATTCTACCTTCACTCCATGTCTATAAGGTAGGCCCTATCCCATTCAAGAATATTTTTTGTGATATGTTATTCTGCTATTAATTATCATCGATCGGTTATATTGAAATTTTGGCAGCATTTCCCTATATGTTCTCCTAAATGTGTGGCATATAAGCCACACTAGGAGAACGTATGAGCAAATACAAACCGCAATCTCACCCAACGATGATTAATAGCAGACTAACATATCGCAAAAAATATTCTCAAACTGTCCACCAGGACAATTTGAGAATTTGCAAGACTAAGGCTTACAAATTCTCAAATGGGTCTAAAGGTTATAGTGCTATGATTAATAGTATGGAAGTCCGAAGACAATCGAACTTATGCTTGTTATTCTTAACTTCTTGTCAATTATACATATATAGGAATAGTGTTCTATATATATAGTCACTGACTTCTTAAGATTATTGTGTCGAATACAAATGTTTGTGAGACTAAAATATAAATCATTGAAACTACTAATTTATTGCTGCAAATTAAATAATAATACAACAAGACTTTCTATCTAGCATTACATAATTTAATGCATCATTCAGTTTGCAGCAGAATGTAAATAATCAAGACATAAAATTGTAAATAACTACAAATGCACAAATATTATTGCATAAACATTCTGCTTAAATTAATTATTGCATAAACATTTTGCAAATTAAATAATAATACAACAAGACTTCCTATCTAGCATTACAAATATTATTGCATAATCAAGACATAACAATCAGTCTATCCAAAGAGCTCCGACTAATGACATAAATTAATTAATTTATAACTAATCTAATAAAAAATTAGATTAGTGGTCACATTTTTTAAATATTTGTCATCAAATTATTTGAAAATATTTTTAATAACAATAAAATTAGAATCTACATTTTAGTTAATTTTTTTTCATGAGTGTTAAAAAAAAAATTTTTTTGAAGGGGCCGGAGGGTCGGAAAACCCCCTAGCTGTTACTTTTTTTTAAAAAAAAATTAAGTTGCCTATGTTTTAAAAATATATTTAGAAATTTTTGATATTTATCATCAATTATTTGAAAATATTTTAAAAACAATAAAATAAGAGAATCTAAATTTTTTTGTTAATTTTTTTATGAGTGTTAATTTTTTTTTTTAATTGAAGGGGCCGGGGTGGGGGAAAAGCCCCCTAGCTGTTACCATTTTTTTTTTTTTTGAAGGGGCCAGAGAAGACAAAATGGGGGGGGGGGGGTTTCCCCACCCCCCCTGTTACCATTTTTTTTTTTTTGACCGTGGCCAAGCCACCGTGGCCAGGCCACTGCCGGCCACGGCAGCGACCGTGGCCGGCTTCTCCGGCCGTGGCCGGAGAAGACAAATGGGGGGGGGGGGTTTCCCTAATCCCCCTGTTACCAAATTTTTTTTTTTTGACTGTGGCCTGGCCACCGTGGCCAGGCCACTGCCGGCCATGGCAGCGGCCGTGGCTGGAGAACAAAATGGGGGGGGGGGTTTCCCCCCCCCCTATTACCAAAAATTTTTTTTTTGACTGTGGCCTGGCCACTGCCGGCCACGGCAGCGACCGTGGCCGGAGAAGACAAAATGAGGGGTTTCCCCACCCTCCCTGTTACCAAATTTTTTTTTTTTGACTGTGGCCTGGCCACCGTTGCCAGGCCACTGCCGGCCACGGCAGTGGCCGTGGCCGGAGAAGACAAAATGGGGGGGGGGTTTCCCCACCCCCCCTGTTACCAAATTTTTTTTTTTTTTGACTGTGGCCTGGCCACCGTGGCCAGGCCACTGCCGGCCACGGCAGCTGCCGTGGCCGGAGAAGATGGCCACGGTCTTAGCCGTGGCCGGAGGAAAATTATTACAAATTTTTTTTTTAAGAGAGTGGGAGGGCTTACCTCGATCGAGAGGAGATGCCAGAGTTGGAGGAGACCGCCGAGGAGCTAGAGCACCAGAGGGGGGGAGCCGGAGCAGCGGACGGTGGTAGCCGGATTTTTTTTTGGGGGGCGGTGGCTAGGTGAAGACAGGGAAGAAGAAGAGAAGGCCGGCGGAATGTATATATGAGTGATTAGCGACGCAATTTATTGCATCGCTAATCGGTCGCAAATTTTTTTAATTTATTATGTATTAGCGACGCAACAATGCGTCGCTAATCAATCGTTAATTTGGCCTTATTATATTTTATGAAAAAGGTTGCGACGTAATTAATTGCGTCGCTAATGCGTCGCTAACTTGGCGCCAATATCCGATGGAAAAATTATTTTTATTTTCTAGAAATTGCATCGCTAAGGCATCGCAATATTTTTTAATATTTTAAATAATTAAAATAATAATTATGACAATAATTGCGACGCATACAGTGCGTCGCAAAAATTTTCTAACTATTTCATTACATATATTTATCCAAAAATCATTGCGACGCAACTAATGCGTCGCAATATTATATATTTTATTTATTTATTTTTAAATATTTATAAGTGATAAAATTAAAATTTATGATAATAATTGCGATGCACAAATTGCGTCGTAATATTTTTTTTATACTTTTTCATTACATATATTTATAGAAAAACATTACGACGTAACTTATGCATTGCAATATTATATATTTTTTTTATTAATACTGATAAAAATTATATTTACTAAAAATAATTGCGACGCATACATTGCGTCGCAATATTTGTTTTTTTTTCTTCAAAAATGCGTGCTACGGCATCGCAATAATTTTTTAATATTTATAAATGATAATATATATAATTTATGATAATAATTGGGACGCACAAATTGCGTCACAATATTTTTTTATACTTTTCATTACATATATTTATAGAAAAAACATTGCGATGCAACTAATGCATCGCAATATTATATTCTTTTATTTATTATTACTGATAAAAATTATATTTACTAAAATAATTGCGACGCATATATTGCGTCGCAATATTTGTTTATTTTTTCTTCGAAAATGCATCGCTACAGCGTCGCAATAATTTTTTAATATTTATAAATGATAATATATATATTTATGATAATAATTGCGATGCATAAATTACGTCGCAATATTTTTTTTATACTTTTTCATTACATATATTTATAAAAAAACATTGCGACGCAACTAATGCGTCGCAATATTATATTTCTTTTATTTATTATTACTGATAAAAATTATATTTACTAAAAATAATTGCGATGCATATATTGCGTCGCAATATTTATTTATTTTTTTCTTTGAAAATGCATCGCTACGGCGTCACAATATTTGTTTAATAATTTTTTTAAACTTTTTCATTACTTTTTTTTAATAATTATAAACGATCTGACGGTTGCGATCGATCCAAACCATGATCGATCCCGATCGGCGAAGATCCGACGGTTGCGATCGATCGAAGCCAGGATCGATCCCAGTCGGCGATGATCCGACGGTTGCGATCGATCCAAGCCCTGATCCCGATCGGCCACGACCGATCCCGGCTCGTTGCGATCGGTCCAAGATCGCTGACGATCCGACGGTTGCGATCGATCCAAGCCCTGATCCCGATCGGCCACGACCGATCTAGGACCGTGGCGATCGGATCGATCGGCGTCGATCCGACGGTTGCCATCGATCCACGCCCTGATCGATCCCGGTCGGCGATGAACGATCTCGGACCGTCGTGATCGATCCGATAGGCGACAATCCAACGATTGCGATCAATCCAAGCCGTGATCCTGATCGGCCACGACCGATCTCGGACCGTTGCAATCCGTCCGAGATCAACGACGATCCGACGGTTGCGATCGATCGAAGCCATGATCCCGATCGGCCACGACCGATCTCGAACCATGGCGATCGGTCCGATCGGCGACGATCCTATGGTTGCGATCGATCCAAGCCCTGATCCCGATCGGCCATGACCGATCCCAGACCGATGCGATCAGTCCGAGATCGCTGACGATCTGACGGTTGCGATCGATCCAAGCCCTGATCCCGATCGTCCACGATCGATCTCAGACCGTGGCGATCGGACCGATCGGCGTCGATCCGACGGTTGCCATCGATCCCAGCCCTAATCCTGATCCACCACGATTGATCTCGGACCATGGCGATCGATCCGATCGGCGATGATCCGACGGTTGCGATCGATCCAAGCCCTGATCCCGATCGGCCATGACCGATCCCATACCGATGCGATCGGTTCGAGATCGCTGACGATCCGACGGTTGCGATCGAACCAAGCCCTGATCTTGATCGGCCATGACCGATCTCAGACCATGGCGATCGGTCCGTTCGGCAATGATCCGATGATTGCGATCGATCCAAGCCCTGATCCTGATCATCCACGATCGATCTCGGACCATGGCGATCGGACCGATCAGCATCGATCCGACGGTTGCCATCGATCCCAGCCTGATCCTGTTCCACCACGACCGATCTCGGACCACGGCGATCGATCCGATCAGCGACGATCCGACGATTGCGATCGATCCAAGCCCTGATCCCGATCAGCCATGATCGATCTAGGACCGTGGCGATCGGACCGATCGGCGTCAATCCGACGGTTGCCATCGATCCAAGCCCTGATCGATCCCGGTCGGCGATGAACGATCTTGGACCGTCGCGATCGATCCGATAGGCGACAATCCGATGGTTGCGATCGATCCAAGCCGTGATCCCGATCGGCCACGAACGATCTCGGACCGTTGCAATCCGTTCGAGATCGGCGATGATCCGACGGTTGCGATCGATCGAAGCCATGATCCCGATCGGCCACGACCGATCTCGGACCGTGGCGATCGGTCCGATCGGCGATGATCCGATGGTTGCGATCGATCCAAGCCCTGATCTCGATCGGCCATGACCGATCCCATACCGATGCGATCGGTCTGAGATTGCTGACGATCCGATGATTGCGATCGATCCAAGCCCTGATCCCTATTGGCCACGACCGATCTCGGACCGTGGCGATCGGTCCGATCGGCGATGATCCAACGATTGCGATCGATACAAGCCCTGATCCTGATCGTCCACGATCGATCTCGGACCGTGGCGATCGGACCGATCGGCGTCAATTTGACGGTTGCCATCGATCCCAGCCCTGATCCTGATCCGCCACGATCGATCTCGGACCACGGCGATCGATCCGATCGGCGATGATCCGACGATTGCGATCGATCCAAGCCCTGATCCCGATCGGCCATGATCGATCCTGGACCATTGCGATCGGTCCGAGATCGCTGACGATCTGACGGTTGCGATCGATCCAAGCCCTAATCCCGATTGGCCACGACCGATCTAGGACTGTGGCGATCTGATCGATCGGCGTCGATCCGACGATTGCCATCGATCCAAGCCCTGATCGATCCTGGTCGGTGATGAACGATCTCGGACCATCGCGATCAATCCAATAGGCGACAATCCAACGGTTGCGATCGATCCAAGCCATGATCCCGATCGACCATGACCGATCTCGGACCGTTGCAATCCGTCTGAGATCGGCGACGATCCGACGGTTGAGATCGATCGAAGCCATGATCCCAATCGGCCACGATCGATCTCGGACCGTGGCGATCGATCCGGTCAGCGACAATCTGACGGTTGCGATCGATCCAAGCCCTGATCCCGATCGGCCATGACCGATCCCAGACCGATGTGATCGGTCCGAGATCGCTGACGATCCGATGGTTGCGATCGATCCAAGCCCTGATCCCGATCGGCCATGACCGATCCCGGACCGTTGCGATCGGTCCGAGATTGCTGATGATCCGACGGTTACGATCGATCCAAGCCCTGATCCCGATCGGCCATGACCGATTTTGGACCGTGGCGATCTGTCCAATCACCGACGATCCGATGGTTGCGATCGATCCAAGCCGTGATCCCGATCGGCCACGACCGATCTCGGACCATGGCGATCGGTCTGATCGGTGACGATTCGACGGTTGCGATCGATCCAAGCCCTGATTTCGATCGGCCACGATCGATTTTGGACCGATCGCTATTTAACATAATTAATTTTTTTAAAAATATTGTGACACAAAGGTTACATTGTATTTTTTAATATGATAATTATATTATATAAAAATTAATTTTATTTATAATAATTACGATGCAACAAGTGCATCGCTAAATTAAAACATAATTTTTCTAATTTTTTAGTTTATTGCATCGCTAATGTATCGCTATTAACATAATTAATTTTTAAAAAATATTACGACGCACTGAGTTATCGCAATATTTTTTTCTAATTTTTATACTTTATAAAATTTAATTTTATTTAAATTATTTGCGATGCAATTGGTGCGTCGCTAAATTAAAAATAATTTTTCTAAATTTCTAGTTTATTGCGTCGCTATTTAATATATTTAATTTTTTTTAAAATATTGCAACTCACTGAGTTGCATCGCAATATTTTTTTCTAATATTTATTATTTAAAAATTAATTTCATTTAAATTATTTGCGACGCAATTGGTGCATCGCTAAATTAAAAATAATTTTTTTAATTTTTTGATTTATTGCGTCGCTAATGCGTCGCTATTTAATATATTTAATTTTTTTAAAAACATTACGATGCACTGAGTTGCATCGCAATATTTTTTCTAATATTTTAATTTATAAAATTTAATTTTATTTAAATTATTTGCGACGCAATTGGTGCGTCGCTAAATTAAAAATAATTTTTTTAATTTTCTGATTTATTGCATCGCTAATGCGTCGCTATTAATATATTTAATTTTTTAAAAACATTGCGATGCACTGAGTTGCATCGCAATATTTTTTTCTAATATTTATAATTTATAAAATTTATTTTATTTAAATTATTTGCGACGCATTTGGTGCGTCGCTAAATTAAAAATAATTTTTTTAATTTTTTGGTTTATTGCATCGCTAATGCATTGCTATTTAACATATTTAATTCTTTTAAAAACATTGCGACGCACTGAGTTGCGTAGCAATATTTTTTTGATATTTATTTTATAAAAAATTAATTTAAAAATATTGCGATGCATTATTTACGTAGCTAAATAAAAAATTACTTTTTTTTGATTTTTTGGTTTATTGAGTCGCTAATGCGTCGCTAATTGCGTCTTAATATTTTGTTGTCACAAAGGCGTCGCAAAGTGGTCGCAATTTAGCAACGCATAATTGCATCGCTAAATTTGCATCGCTATTTCAGTATTTTCTTGTAGTGGGTGTCTTAGCTGAAACTGTTCAGGCAGGGCTAACGATACCAAGGTTCACATATTACGACACCGTAGCTAAAACTGTTCAGGCAGGCACTAACGACACCTCATGAAACAACTTACGACACCCCATATAAAAAATGGGTGAAGGTGCATGGTCGGGAGTGTCCTCGATTTCTTTCCGATCTATAATTTTAGCATCGTCTGTCGTAAAATAGGCATAGTCATGAACAATGATATCCATAGATTTAGCTGTCAATATATCTTGACAAAGCATTAGGACACCAAGGTTAAAAAAATACGACACATCAGTTGAAGAAATACGATAACACAATTATGATCGAATCTCAGATACTAGGAATACATGTCATCTATGATCTTATTAATGGCTCCCTGTTCATCTTCCTAGTTAAAAACTATGACACCCATTAACAGTTAAAGACATGAACTTACAACAGCCGAATTTAGAAGTCACGACACCCTAGTTTACAAAAAATGACACCAAAGCTGTAAAATGACGACACCCATTCATAAGACATTGAGGCAGGGCCTAACGACACCAAGGTTCACATATTACGACACCGTAGGTGAAATTGTTCAGGCAGAAATTAATGACACCCCATAAAACAACTTACGACACCCCATATAAAAAATAACGATACCCTTTAGAAGTTAAAGACACCCCAAAAAAACCTATGACACCCCGGAAAGCAACAAACGAAGTTCGCGAAGGTTATAAGCATGAGTGTCATAGCATTGTCGCTAGGGTGTCGTAATGTTTCAACTAGGGTGTCGCAAAAATTTTTGGATGAATTCCTCTTTGGGTGTCGCGGGCCTTCTTTTCAGCATCTGTTATAAGCAGGGTGTCTTAGCTGAAACTGTTCAGGCAGGAACTAACGGCACCCTATGAAAAAACTTACGACACTCCATATAAAATATAACGACACCCTTTAGCAGTTAAAAGACACTCCAGAAAACAACCTACGACACCCCGGAAAGCAACAAACAACACTCCTGATTAAAACTATGACACCCGTTAACAGTTAAAGACATCACTGAGAATTACGATACCTGAGAAAACAACCTATGACACCTAGAAAACATCTTACGACACCCTTTAGCAGTTAGAGAGACCCCAGAAAACAACCTACGACACTCCAGTTCTCATAGCTGTAAACATGACGAAACACCAGAAAATAACTTACGACACTCGAGCTGTCAAATGACGACACCCTAGCTCCAAATGTTAGCTATAGAACTTACGACACCTCTTAAATAATTGACGACACCCCAGCCTTACGACACCCAAGGAAACATTACGACACTATAGGCTTTTTCGATCACAAAGGTTATAAGCATGGGTGTCGTAATGTTTCAACTATGGTGTCACGAATGATTTTTGGCCGAATTCCTTCTTGGGTGTCGTGGGCCTTTTCTTCAGCATCCACTATAAGCACTGGTGTTATAGCATTGTCGCTAGGGTGTCGTGATGTTTGAACTGCGGCATCACGAAGGATTTTCGGCCGAGCATAATTGGGGTGTCGTATTTCTTTAACTGAGGTGTCTTATTTCTTTAACTTGGGTGTCGCAATACTCCCGACTTTTTTCCTTGGGTGTCATCACTGATTTTTGGCTGATTTTCTCTTGCGATGTGGGCTTTTCTCCAGCATTTGTTTGAAGCACGGGTGTCGTAGGCTTGTAACTACGGTGTCTTAATAGTAAATCTGGGGTGTCGTAGCTTTTATGATGATTGAAACGCTACGACACCCCCGAAAGCAACAAACGACACTCCTGATTAAAACTACGACACCCGAGAAAACAACCTACGATACCCTATAAAACAACTTACGATATCCCAGAAAGACTGTTACGACACCCCAGTTCTCATAGCTGTAACATGACGACATCCCAGAAAATAACTTACGATACCCGAGCTGTCAAATGATGATGCCCTAGCTCCAAATGTTAGCTATAAACTTATGACACCTCAGAAATAATCTCACGACACCCCAGCCTTATGACACCCAAGGAAACATTACGACACTGCAGTTACAAACCTTCGACACCCTAGTTCTTATATAACGACACTCCGGATATAACCATAAAGCCACGCCCCAACTGTCACCAGCTCTCATATTGGGACACCCTAGCTGAAACTGAATGCAGAAAATCATAGGACACCCGAGTTGTCAAATGCCGACACTAGAGCTATATGGACAGAAAATAATGGAGAATATAGGCCGAAACACTCTGACGACACCCCAGTTCATAAGGTATAACATCCTAGTTAAAAGAGTATGACATTCGTGCTACAAAACACTAAACTCAAGGTACTGACATTCGTGCAAAAAAATACTAAACACTAAACAGTTATGGCTCCCAGAATGTCATAATTGTTTTGGTCTAAGGATGTTACATGTGCAGTTTCCTTATGCATTAACTTCCTCTAACGACAAAAACAGTTAATGTAATAAAAGAACTTTAAAAAGAAGTGGGAACAATGACTTTTTACTTCCTTCTGCGGATGCCATTTTCTTAAGAAGATTATAAAGAAGTCTTCGGTAGCTACGCATTCCAGCCTCTAAGCTGAAATATTTTCTTTCGATTGAAAATTAGGATCTTGCTCAAACCTTGGACTGATTCCTTGCATCCAAAAGCCAGAGCGAGGGGGAAGAATGTTTTAGAATCGGAAAGAGTTTTTCTTGCACAGATATAATCCAAGAAAAAATGGTGGTAGAAGTAGGCTGGAGGGAAAGGGCATTTTTGTCTGCACACTATTTTTAAAATAAAGGCGAAGCGCTTTTAATTGACGTCATGATCAGAACGTATCAGAGCCATCCCGTCGCGCATCGTCAGTCCATGCAGGATCCATGAACCAATAAAGAGAGGCAGTGCAGCCCACGTAGTAAAGAGCACAGTACTAGGGTGTCGTCGAATTACAACTAGGGTGACGTCAAAATTTTCGCCTAGTTCAAATATATCATAGTGGTGTCATAAGTTTATATCAAGGGTGTCGTAACGTTTCAATTGGGGTGTCGCAAACGACACCCCATGAAACAACTTACGACACCCTAGAAAACAACCTACAACATCCTAGAAAACAACTTACGATACCCCAGAAAGACTGTTGCGACACCCTAGTTCTCATATTACGACACTTGAAATGAAACTGAATGTTGTAACATGACGACACCTAAGAAAATAACTTACGACATCCGAGCTGTCAATTGACGACATCCTAGCTCCAAATGTTAGCTATAGAACTTACGATACCTCAGAAATAATCTGACAACACCCCAGCCTTACGACACCCAAGGAAAACATTACGACACTGCAGTTACAAACCTTCGACACCCCAGTTCTTATACCCTGGATGTAATCGTTAAGCCACGAATTGATGAGACACTAGAAAGCAACAAAAGACTATCGGGCGAATTCCTTATGGGGTGTTGCAGGCCTTCTCTCCAGAGTTCGTCATAAGCACGGGTGTTGTAGCTTTATTGATAGGGTGTCATAAAGTTTCAACTAGGGTGTTGCGAACAATTATCGGGCGAATTCCTCCTAGGTTATCGCGGGCCCTCTCTCCTGCATCCGTTTTAAGTATGGGTGTCGTAGCATTGTCGATAGGGTATCGTAATATTTCAACTGCGTGTCGCGAAGGATTTTTCGTCGAATTTCTCTTTGGGTGTTGCAGAGCTTTTCTCCAGCATCTGTTATAAGCATGGGTGTTGTAGTGTTGCCACTAGGGTGTCGTAACGTTTCAACTAGGGTGTTGTGAAGATTTTCTGGCGAATTCCTTTTGGGGTGTCGTGGGTCTTCTCTCCAGCGTTCGTTATAAGCATGGGTGTCTTAGCTGAAACTGTTCAGGCAGGGTCTAACGATACCAAGGTTCACATATTACGATACCGTGGCTGAAACTGTTCAGGTAGGAACTAACGACACCCCATGAAACAACTTACGATACCCCATATAAAAAATGGGTGAAGGTGCACGGCCGAGAGTGTGCTCGATTTCTTTCCGATCTATAATTTCAGCACCGTAATAGCTATCTATTACGGTGAAATTAAGTTACCATTATAGGTTAGACGTTATTACGACGACTTAGTTTTGCCGTAATAGGGAAGCTATTACGACGAAACTAAGTCGCCATAATAACGTCTAACCTATAATGACGACTTAATTTTGCCGTAATAGGAAACTATTACGGTAAAATTATGTCGCCGTAATAATGTCTAACCTATTACGACGACTTAATTTCACTATAATAGATAGCTATTACTGTGAAAATAATTTATCGTAATAAATTTTTATTTTAAATTATATATTTTAAAATTTATAACGATAATATATTTTCGTCGTAATATGTTATTTATTACGACGAAAATAATTTCGTCGTAATAAGTTATTACGATAACAACTTATTACGATGATTTGGGGACGTATTACAATAAATTTTTTATCGTCATAATAACTTATTATGATAACTTTTATACTTATTGCGATGAATTAATTCGTTATGATAAGTCATTTTTCTTGTAGTGTAAAAGAAGTCCAGTGCCTTGTTGGATGAGTAACATCATCAAATTAGTTTATCTTTAAGTTAGCTAAAAAGTACCTTCTCTTTTTAAGGTGATTTGAAATGTCAAGAACTTTCAATAAACCAAAGAATGCCAAATTTCTTTTGAGGAGTTGAAAAGATACTTCAGATATCCTCCACTGCTGTCAAACACCTGCAAGAGAGGAGTCATACCTATATTTGGTTGTCTGAGCTAGTTATTAGCTTGGTTCATACTGGAGAAGACCAAGGGAAACGAAGGCCAATTTATTATTTGAGTCAAGTACTTCATGATGCTGAGACAAAGTACTGCAAAATGGAAAAGCTTACATAAACCTTAGTTGTTTTAGCACAAAGATTGAGGCTATACTTTCAAACTTACACCATAGTGATGTTAACAGACCAGCTACTAAAGTATGCAACCTTGACATTTTGGATTGACTGGTCAAATGGTTCATGAAGTTAAGCAAATTTAACATCCAATATAGAAGAAGACCATCCCTAAAAGTTCAAGTCCTCACTGACTATGTGTTGGAAGTAACAATTACCAAGAATCCTAAGGAAGGCCAAGAAGAAGAGCCTTTGCAACAGCCTGAACGGAGTCTACATGTAGATGAGTTCTTTAATGAATCCAAAAGATGAGTAAGGCTAATCCTCATCAGCCTAGAGGGAGCCAATTAAGCTGGCATATGCATTAGAGTTCAGGTGTAAAATCTTTAATAATGAAGCTAGGCACGAATCATCGATTACTGGACTAAACCTAGTTAAGGAGGTCAATGCAATTCAACTAAAAGCATATACTGAGCCATAGCTAGGGGTGGCAATTTGGGTAAATGGATTATAAATTAATCAGGTCAACTTCAAATTATAATGACAATTAGGACAACCCAAACTCAATATGTTTATTAATCAGATTAAAAATCTCTCGAACTGAATAATTAGGTCATATTTAACTTGTTACGAATACATAACTCGTATGACTTGTGTAACTTGTGTAACACATATAACATATGTAATATATTTAATACCAATTCATTTATAAAGTTACTTTATAAATTCAAAATCATAATTAAAGTATAAATAAATTTTTTTTTTCATAAAAAAAAGATATAAACATAAAATCCTTATATAAACATACAATCACCGTTATAAAATACAAGTAATTAAAGGGTAACATTAACTTAGACAAATAGACCTAGTGGATCATGTCCGGGTTGATGTGTCATGTTGCATGAGTTGATCTATTTTAATTATCAAGTTAATTGTAGATCAATTTTTGGTTAAAAGATCGAGACAAGTTGAGACGCTTGTTTAATAATCATATCTAATGGGTTAAACCCTTTAACTTTATGTTGGATTTGAGTCATGTCCAAAACTACATAAATTATTCTCATAGCTAGCTGTTATTCAAGTCTAAGATGAATACATAAATTATAAATTAATTATTAAATTCATTACATAAATATTTTCACTTCATAATATTTATATTAATGATCAATATGATAGATAGTTACACGTTGGGCCCTATAGTTTAGGGGGTTTTGCAACTTAAACTCTAAAATAATAATAAAATATCAAAACAATTTCGATAGTTCATAGCTTGTTACATTCAAAACCCTTGGTCCATTTGAACCTGTGGTGTTATTATTACAGGATCACGTGTATTGTAGGTGCCAGCTATTTTTTGTTAATTATTAATTCATCTTTTTGAAAAGTTTATGATTGTTACTAATTAATTTATGCCTAATTTTTTTAAGGTAGAGAATAATAAGAGTTGGGCTAAAGCGTGGGATGTTACAATACTAGCAGTGGTTCTCATGCCTTAGATGCTTGCTTCCCTGCATCAGCATCAACATTGATTGCCTCTTGGTGCCAACTCCGTGTTCCATGAGTTTTTCTTCCGCCGCTCAACCCGTGTTTTAAAAATTGGATCGAACCGATTGATCAAATCGATCTAACTTAAAATCAATCATCAGTTCGGCCTGATTTTATTATTAAAGTTAATTTTTATATAATCCGATAAAAATAAAAAAAATTATTGAATCAGTTGGATTTTGAATCAATCCAATCTGATTTTAATATTTTTTAATTTTTTATTTAAAATATATTTCTATTTTATTATTTATATTATTAAATTAAAAATTAATTATAATATTATAATTTATTCAAATCGATTTACTCGATCAAATCGAACGATCCAAATGTTTAGCTGATTCATTGTTCGATCCAATTTTTAAAATATTACGCTTAATGGGAAAGCATCGAATGAACTACAAGAGTACTAACATACCATTATTCTAATTAGTCAAAAGTATATATTCACAAGGTCGGCCAACAATAGAGCTCTTAGTTTTATGTTTGATTCTGAAAAATATTTCAAGCTTGCTCTCAGATGACAAGAAGAGTAAAATTAATTGCCCTCAAATTAAACCTATCTCAAAGCACATCGTGTGTCAAATCAACGTCTCCAAGTCCTCTAATAATTATTAATATTTTATATAGAATAAATATTTATGTAATATTTATGTAAATATTTTGATATATAAATAAAATTTATGAAAATTTTCCTATAATATTTATAGGGCTATTGAGCCTCCCTCCATTTCTCTCAAAAGAAAAAAAGAAAATAAATTGCTATTTGTTACATTATAAATGCACATCAATCACCTATAACCTTTGACTAAAACTACTCAAATCATAGTAAAAATAAATCAAAAAAATAAATTGTAAAGCATCAATTACTAGCTTAGGATGTGTAATTAGTTTGTCTACTTTGATGCACTTCTTCAAAACAAAAATATGAATAACATTGGTCATCATACATATCATGATGATTAATTGCAAAAATAGCAAAACTAAAATGCTTGAATGGCAATTTAGAAATTAGAATAAATTTTCTTTTTTTATGAGAATTTTAAAATATCAAATAGATGGAAAGGCATTTTTAGAATCGTTTTCTCTTTTTTTGGGAGCAAAAAAATGAAATAAATGGAAAGCTTTTTCTTAAGACTAGGAGTGGCTAATCTCCGCTTTCTATTCATACCCACTAACACCACAAGGCAAATAAAAGTCCTAATACTACTTAAAATCAAAATTCCCATCCTTCTACCCAACAATAAAGAGGTATAATCAAAGTAATTACTTGATGGTGAATTAAAATTGAAAAGATGCTTTAATATCTAAAGATGTTTTAATATCTATTTTCTTAAAAGAAATTAAGAAAAAGTATACTCAATGAATGAAACGGTCCTCATCTTAGAACTTTTCTAATTGTGTTGTAGTTCCAAACCAAAAAAAAAAATCTTAAGAAAATCAACCGTTTAGTAAATTACATAATTGGGTGCATAAATTGTAAACCTACATATGAATTATGGTCTACATATCTTCAAAGAGAATAAATTAAATTTAATAGATTTTATAATTAAATTATAGTAAATAGTATCATACAATTGCAGTTGTTCATGTTGACAATTACCCGATGATTAGGTTGGAACATTATTTATTTCCAAGCAGAATCTAAAGAAAAATGTTGATAATACTCATGATTATATCTTAGTAAACTATAATATCATACTATTAAAATTATCTAATCCTCTTGATCTGCAGTCAAATACTATTTGAAAATTTTATAAATAATATATCATCCCAGAACATCTACTCAGAGTCAAAGTTCAAAAACATAATTTAACCTCTCTTTATTTTGTCTAAGACTGGTTTAAAAATGTATTTGGTTACCCAACTATATTATTTTGAATGACTGACGCTCATGGTTGTTGGCATGCATCATCTATCAATCAATTAGATAACATCAGGAAATAGGTATTATCTAATTCTCCTACCATACTTTGTCCTAATAAATAAAATAAATTAATTTCTATTTTATTTGGATTGAAGCAACTCATTTGGCCAAAGATACATTTAACTTGTTGCAACTAGCGCTATGTTATTGGTGAGCAAAGCCATATCCCAATCCCAACAAATGCAGTTGAGGTTTATTATTTAAAACAAACTTTTATTTCAACTACAGCTATGGGTGCTATTAAGTTGTGGTAACTCATATGGATCAAATTTGGAATAGGTCTTGGGCCAAGCAACAAATAATACAAATGTGAAAGGGTATAAGAATGTGATGGAAAGAGTGATTAGAAATTCAATGGATGGTGCTGCTTGCAGTCCCACTTAATCCAACTAACCTAAATGCAGAGATATTAAAATAGCCAAACAATTAACATGGTATCAGCTTCTATTTACTAGCAAACTGAAGTTTGAAAATCCAATGACACTATGCCATGTGGTAGTGCAGCCTACCTCATTTTATTATTTAGTAATTCTAGTAGAAACTAGCCACTATTTATACATTTATTCAAGTGCTTTTCCTTCTCCTTTGAATCTCTTGAAAAGTGGGAGAGGCTTGGCCTAACTTCTTAACTCCTCTATCTAGTAAAGGATCAAAACTACCTAGATTGAATATGGAATATTGGGTCAAGGTTCAAGCAACAATTGAGTACAGAAGTGAAGGGGCATCAGAGGGAAATTCAATGAACAGCTTGCAGTCTATTCAATCCTGCCAACCTTAAAATGCATTAGGTTGGCCAAGCTAACAACAAGATATTGACTTTTGTTGGCTAACAAGTTATAGTTTGAAGATGCTTTGGTATTATGCCATGTGGCACTAGAACCTACCTCATTTCATTCTTTAATAATTTTAGCAGAGACTAACCAATATTTCTACACTTACCCAAGCACTTTTCCTTCATCTTAAATCTTTTGAAGAGAGGAAAAAGTTTTGGCTGAGCTCTTAGGTCCTCCGTTATCAAAGGAAATTTTGGTAAAAGAGATTTGTCTGTCTCCTCTTTTCTCCTTTCCAACTCTACAAATTGCTAGTAAGTTTCTAAAAATTTAAAATTTTATAGATGACATTATTAATAATTATTAAGGGTCACAGTGAGCCATCTATATAGTTGCTATCTAATTAGTACTTGGTTTTGATTAGAACAATATATGACATATTTTTTATTTTTATTTTTATCAAAAAGGATTTAACATATTATAGAAGGCTGAGAATTCAAGATCAATGAGAATACCTAATGTTTGACATCTTCTTAAGAGGATACACATTATCCTTATACATTACAATGAAGTCACCTCTTTAATGTATAATAATCTTAAACAACTCAATTCCTTTGCAAATACTCATTGATCCATAATATATTATAACAAAACTATGATATAATATAATGTAATAAAATGAAAATGTAGATATAAGTTGGATAATTAAGCTTTATGATTGCCAAATCAAAGATATTACTAAATTTAAATAAATAAATAAATCAATCGATCAATCGATGGTTATTTATTTTTCTTAAAGTTTTATATGAGCATCATCTAGATCAAATCAAATTAGATTGAAGATTTATTTTATTCTTTACGTGGATTTTTGAATAAAATCAGGGATTATCTAAATATAAACTATAAGAAACATATAGCTTAATTACTTAATTAAGCTATCAGTTTGTTTGGGTTAGTTGCAGTTTTAGTTGGGATGCTTCTTCTTCTTCTTTGAAGTAGGGGACCCTGTGAGGCAACAAGAAAAAAGAAAATTGCCAACAGGGGATCTGCCATCACTTGGATGAGGGAAGGAGGGAAGTTGGAAGACCAAAGTAATGCCTATTGATACCTTTCCCCCAAACTGAAGCCCATCCTAATAACTCTTGAGTGAGATTTAAACATGTCACATTTTGGGTTTCTTCCTCAATATAAGAAGCTAGGTCAAGTCTATCCACTTGCAATCCTCCATCGACTTCCATAAATGACTGAATTGGGTCTAGCATTGAGCATGGGAAGACTATATTTCCTTCAAATCTCTCCTCTCATAAAAGAAACAGCTATTGATTTAGTGGATGCAAAATAGTCTAAATGGAGACTATGATGCCCCTCCCAATAGTCTTACATCGAAAAATTGAAAGTTGATTGTATGGTTTATAACCAGTTAAAAAAGACAGACAAGTACCAATTAGATTCTTTTTGGGCTGTGGTGGCCCAAGTTGGTGTGGACATTGTCCATCTTTCTTTCTTGTAACAAAACGAGTTCGTAGGTGCTGCAGGCCCGAAGCCTGAGTCGTTACAGAGACCACTTAGAGATGTCAACTCCATGTGCTGTCAGGATCATTCCCAGATTCAAGGGGCAAGGCTACCAGCAAAGTGGCCACTTGGGTATATCACCTCAAGTCTCTCGCCACCATAGACTTGCTTTCATTGCTGCAGGAGTTCATTAGGCCAATTGGATTGCGAGTTCCCTGAGATCATGGAAGAAGCCTAGCTAGCTGATGGGGACTCAGGGAATGGATACTTTATTAAAGTAAGAAAGTGATCAGAGAGGGCAATGGTAGTTTTGCTTTTTAACATGGGTTGTTGGGATAAGCTCAAGAAATAATGGTCAAAAGGATTGAGGGTAGATCTCATCTGCAATCAATGAGCACACGTTAGTGGGAACTTTGAAAAGAGACCTTCTTGCACTGGTGCAAAATGAGCAAGCATTTATGGGAAGTATATGTATTTAATATATGTGTGTGTGTGTGTGTTTGTGTATTGAGGATGATTTTGATCTCCAGAGATTTATCTGATAGTGGAACAACAAGTATGGCTAATACAAACTACTACGACTAAATATTAGCTATTAATACATAGTATATTTGGCGAGATCCCTTTAAGTTTCATCGAAGTACTTGTTATGGTTTTCTGATGTCTAAGTAACAGGGTAAAAAAGTTTAATCTCGTTTTTATTCGATTGGTTACTACTCCAGAAAAATATCAGCTGAGAAATCTGAAGAGCCATTAACAAATTTATCATCGTTGAATGACCAGAAGGTCAGAGAGATAGAGATCATGCATGGGGGTTCAAAGATCCCAAGAGTTAAATTCCATGATTTTATTCGGACAGAATCCTAGAACAAAAAATCTTCAACCCCCTCATCTCGCCGGCCAAGCTTAAACAATATACCTCGGTTCATATAAATCTTCACACAGGTATTATATTTATATATATATATATATGAATGCTACCAAGTAGCTATAATTAATTAAGCTTATAATCCTTCTCTTTTATTCGGTTTGGAGCCAGTCTAATCTCTCGCTTTGGGTTTGTAAAATTTTATGATTCAATTCATGGTTTTTTTTTTTTTTTGGTACAGACGGATGATTACCCCAGTCTAGAGTGAGTCAGATCCGATATATCAGAGTACAATAATTGAAAAAGGATAATAGGGCAAGGGTCATCCTGCTTTCAGCTTCAAAAATCAGAGTGAAAGGCTACTCTGGCAGTAATCCAATCAGCAACGGTATTGGTTTCATGGTATATGTGCTGAATCTGGACGTCAAGATCTCCCAGAAGAATAGAGCGGATATCCCATATCAAGGGGATGGTAGGCAAATGGGTATTGGACTCCTATCGGATCCAGCGAATAACAGTAATAGAATCTTTCTTTATGATAAGACTGCGGGCGCCCAGATTTCGCATGGCATAGGAGATACCAGCCCATGCCGCATATAGTTTGGCAAAAGGCATCGAAGAGTCAAGCAAACTAAACCCTTCTGTCACTAGCATCATACTATCCGTCCCACGAATGACAAGCCGATCCAGCACAGCACATATACCATGACACTTCTATCAAAGTTGATTTTGATAAATTCTAAAGACGGGAGCTTTCAAAAAATAAAGACCATATACCTGTGTGCTGCTAAAGCAGCAAGGAAGATCCAATGGCCAGAGTTCATAGAATCAAGAAATTCGTGGTTTTTTTGCTGCAGCTTAATTTGACAACAAACGTACGTGAACGACCCGTAAACACTAGATGACAAACAAATTAGCAGGTGAAAGGAGGGATCGGAATTCTGAGTACGAGTATCATCAAGTGGAAGGAGGCCACTAGAGTCTCCTTTTTGGATTCAGGCCAGCACTGGCCTCTCTTTCTCAAGCAGTAGTTTTAAGCGGATTTCCCGTGCCCTCTTTTGTAGGAAAGAATAGAGTCTCCATTCATCTCTATTTTTTTTTGTGAAAGTAGAGTCACGTTCCAAACCCTAATAGCATGCAAAGCATCTATCACTATCCATTAGCATTTATTTAATTAAATAAAAATTAAATTGTTATTCAACGACTCAATCTAATACCAGCAATATATGTTCATAAACTTATTATATAGTATTATAATGAATAATATATATATAGAGAGAGAGGCTATTATCATAACTAATAAACAAGTATAATGTGTTAAATAACAATCAAAGCTAACAATGAATTGACTATGAGTTTGGTAGGTGCTCACTTGTTTCTACGTACCCAAATCCCTATTTATTTCATTGTATTTGAAATAAAAAAAATAAACTTTTATGAGCTTTCGCCCAAGCATAAATTAGAAGATCAAGTAAATGTTATATTGTAAAAAATTCTATATTATATTTATAATAATAATTAATTTAAAATTTTATTTTAATAATAATAATTTTAGTTTCAAATTTATGTCTGTGCTATAACAACTCCTCAATCATTTAACTACGATGATATAATTTCTATGATAAAGCAATGCACTACATTTAACCTTAAAGATAGAAGTTGGATTTCCACATATATTCTCTACAGAGGTGAATCCCGATATCAATTATCAATCTTTTATAGTAATTGAGAGTTTGTACACTATAGTGTCAATCATATTTATTTATCAATAATCAAATTATTCATATTAATAATCTTAATTTTTATTCTTTATTTTTATTTATCATATTACAATAATAAATGATTTGTATCATAATATTTATGAAAAATAGCAATGATTGGTATCAAGCAACAAAAGATTATAAATCATTCTCACATGTAACAATTTACATCAATTAGCAATATTGATATATAATTATATTCTACTTACTTAATCCAAATTTTGTAATAAATATATGTCATGCAAAATTGAAACCTTTAATAGCATTGAAAAATAATTATCAAAATTTTAATATTTCAAAAATAACTAATTACATAAAAAAACATAGCCATTATTTCAATTTATATATTCATTTATCAACTATAAAATAAATTTTGACAATCGGGCAAGCTTATAAAATCCCAATTTATGATCAAGTTACTTATAATTTTTTTAAAAAAAAATTGCAATCATGTATAATTTATAAATAGTCTAAATTATGCTTAAGTTACTTACCTTTTCAATTAAAATTACTAAAAATCCTCAATTTTGATGTTTAACAACTCCATCACTCTTCATCCTTTGCATATGAACTATTGATTTGATAACAACATATCTCTATTAAGTCTTATTTATAGAGTGATTTTATAAAGCAAATAGGTTTCCTATCCTTTATAAGATACTAATCTCCTAAAATTAATAAACTTTATAAGATTTATATATACGTATGAATTTGTTATATTTGCTAAATTATATTTTTATAAAAAATAACATTTAATTTGAAGATTAGATATAAAGTAGGTTTTTACATGCAAGCATTTGAACATAAAAGATAAATTCTAAATTTTATGTAAGTTGCTAGTTTTGTGTCATTGTGTTATTGATTGATTTTGAAAATATGCATATATAGATTGTATAAAATCATAATTGAAATATTTGTATCATAAATGATATGTAATATGTAAAAGTTATAGACATAGCCTCGGATTTGTAAAATGACTATTGTTACTTTTAGAACCATAAGTGCAAAAACTTATGCTATTGCGGTTAAGTATGGCATTGAAGGACCTACTTCATAGAGGTTAAATACTCAAATACTATTTACTGGACCCTATCACAAAAGGATTTATGTGACTAGAGATTGTGATTGTGAGTCTTATCACTATTTTTGAAACATGAATTAATGTTTTGACAAAGCAAAGCGACCATTGACTGAATATAATACATTAAGAATAATGTTAAAGAAAATTGATAATGTTTATTTTCTTAAAAATATTTCTGCTACAAGCTTTGATACATGTGATAAATTATTTGAAATGTTATTATTTACTTTGAAGTGCAAATGTAAGCATTTTGATATTGTAAATAAGTAAAGATTTTATTGTTAATGCTTACTTGATCCCTTTAATTATAGTTATGGCTATTTGCTAAGTGTTAGCTCATAAAATGTTTATTTATTTTTTCAAAGACCAAGACATAGGAAGAGATATGGGTAAAAGCTGGCCACATTACAATATAGTCCTCAAATTATATTAGCTTTTATTTTAGAATAATTTTTAGTGTTTGAATTTAGTACCTTATATGAATCTCTAATATTAGTTATTGATATTGTTTTTAATAATATAAGTCAGTTTTCAACACAAAGGAAAATGTTGACCTGATCAATATCTCAGGTCATCTGCCAACCAGAAGAAATTTTAATATGTATAAAACTACTCCTTCTTTGACCTTACGTTGTTGCTTATTATCACCATCCGACTCTCGGAATCCAATAACGCCAATTTTACGCTTGGTTCCTCGCCCTTCACAAATTCAACTCCAAATTAAAATGGTGCAAAATAAATAGAAATGGGTAAAAGCTTGACCATATGAATGACTCAATATAAATAAAACACAATGTGTAGGGACTAAATGTAGACAGTCATGAAGGGAAGATCTCGGGTAATGGCAGGTACAAATTCTTTTAATGATAGCAAAGGTAATAATTTTTTTTTTTTATAAAAACTATCTTAAAGAAAAATTTGAATACTATAATATATAGTAGAAATAATATAATAAAATCAAACTTACATTAATTTATAAAAAGAGTAGATTCGTGTCCAACCAAAATATATATAATATAAATTTATTATTTGATTCAATATATTATTTTGTGATTGATCTACGTTTTCAATTTGTACAAATCTTTCATAAATTATTAACAAAGCATAATTTAAGTTAAATGATAGGACTAACTTTTAGTTCTCCTAAGAAAAGAATTATACTATAATTTGATAACCCAAAAGAAAATTTTTGGCTTCGCCACTACACATATTAACATCAAACGAAATTAGCTCATTCCACACTCTACTAGGACCTTATTTATGCTACCAAACTGGCAAATACCATGTCAACCACCTCCTGTGACTACCAAGACCGCAAATGCCGCCTTAAAGCATGGTCCTACCACTGCCTTCTTAGCATGCTAATTTCTCCGAAGCACCCCAACGTGAACGATCCGCAAACACTAAATTGACAAACAAAGCAGGTCAATCTTCCAAGAAAATTCCTCACTTGTGATTACAGATGGTCCAAATGCTCAGTAAAGAATATGACTATGGTGTAATGACCCGGCCCGCATTACCCACGAGTCGGTTTCATTACAAGCCTCGTCATCAGGGGCAATTAATCACAACCTCTATTTCATTACAAGCCTCGTCATCAAGGGCAATTAATCACAAGATGGTCTCCACAAGTTCAAGATGTGGCTCCCATCAATGTAGGATTCTATAGATGGCGTAGCACTTTGCTCCTGCACTTCTAACTGGTACGTGGCTCTGATACCATATTGTAATGATTCGGGTTCCGGGCCCGTAGCACCCACAAACTCGTTTCGTTACAAGAAGCAAGACGAACAAGATTCACACCAACTTGAACCATCACAATCCAAAAGGGATCCAATTGGTACTTGTCTATCTTCCTTAACTGGTTATGAACTATATAACTAACTTCCAATTTTTCAATGTGGGACTATTGAGAGGGGCAACCATCCTCGAGCTCCTGCACAGAGGGACGGCCCTTACACCCCTCTGCTTGCTCCCATCTCCCACATCTTCCTGGAGATAGAGGGCGAGTCGTACCTGCCATGCCCTCCTCCACTGAACCCAAAGATTCCCCGCAACAAGAATTTGTACTGCCGCTACCACCGAGATCACAGCCACGACACCGACAACTGTCGCCAGCTAAAGAAGGCGATAGAGGATCTTATCTAGCGTGGCCACCTGCGAAAGTTCATTCAAAGGAACAACTGGATATTCCTGGTCCGTCGGCGCCTCCGCCACCGATGATCGATAATGCTCCAACTGAGAAGACGGTGGCGATGATTTCCTGGGGGGCAGGTGGCCCGTCCAAGAGGCCGAGGGGGAGAGGGAGTTAGATCCTGTAATCCCTTTTTTCAAAAGGGACTTAGAGGGGGTGGTAAATAAAAATGATGATAGCGTCGTCATGTCCATGACGATCGCTAAACATCTTGTAAAAAGAATTCGGTTGATAGTAGGAGCTCGGTGGATGTTTTGAATTATGATGCTTTTGTTCGCATGAACCTGTCACCTGACCTGCTTCGGCCTGTCGCCACGCCCCTGATGGGGTTCACTGGAGATTCCGTGAAGGTCGAGGGAGAAATCACCCTTCCTGTCATGGCTGACACGGCCCCATGCCAAAGTATAGTCTTCATGAGCTTCCTGGTGGTCTGGGTACCCCTCGCCTATAATGCTATCCTCGGAAGACCTGGGCTTAATCTTTTGAACGCTGTCATCTCCACCAAGAGGCTCCTCGTGAGGTTTCCCACCAGTGAAGGAGTCGGAGAGATATGGGGGGAGCAGAACCCGCCCCCACTTTGCTGCCACATGGCCCCTAGTCCACAAGGGGTGATGCTTGCACCTGCACCAGAAGCGCTGGACCCTGGGACCTAGAGAGAAGAGGAGAGCCGGCCGAGCGCCTGCTGGCCTTCCCTCTTGGGAGGACCCAGCAAAGACAATCCAGATCGGAGCCCTGCTCTCGGAGGAAGCCCGCAGCCAGCTCCTCGCTTTCTTGCGAGCCAACACCGATGTCTTTGCCTGGTCGGCATCCGACATGCCAGGCATTCCGGAAGAAGTGATCACCCACCAGCTCAACATCAAGCCAGGGTGCCGACCCATTCGGCAGAAAAAGAGGAGCTTCGCCCCTGATAGACAGAAGGCCATGGACGAGGAGGTGCGAAAGCTGTTGGCAGCCGGTCACATCCATGAGGTGCACTACCCCGACTGGCTGGCAAATGTCGTGATGGTTCGTAAGGCCAGTGGGAGCTGAAGGATGTGCGTGGACTTCACCGATCTCAATAAGGCGTGCCCCAAGGACAGCTTCCCACTGCCCCGGATCGACCAGCTAGTGGACGCTACGTTCGGACACGAAACTCATAGCTTCATGGACGCATTCTCGGGATACAACCAGATAAGGATGGACCCGGCTGATGAAGAGGCCACCTCCTTTGTTACTGAAAAAGGGATTTACTGCTACAAGGTGATGCCGTTTGGGCTGAAGAATGCCGGGGCCACCTATCAAAGGCTGATGAATAAGGTCTTTGAGGACCATATCGGGCGTAATATGGAGATGTATGTGGATGATATGCTGACCAAGAGCACCCACGCTGCCGACCACATCGCCGATCTTGCGGAGACCTTCAACAACCTGCGTCAGTACCGGATGAGGCTGAACCCCCGCAAGTGTGCCTTCGGGGTTGCAGCAGGCAAGTTTTTGGGCTTTATGGTAACTCAGCGGGGGATCGAAGCCAATCCCGATAAGATCCGAGCCATTTTGGATATGAGGCCCCCAGCTAATAAAAAGGAGGTGCAGCACCTAACCGGGAAGGTGGCAGCCTTGAGTCGCTTCATGTCAAGATCGGCAGAAAAGTGTCTGCCCTTCTTTAAGGCATTGCGCAAGGTCAACAGCTTCGAGTGGACAAAGGAGTATCAGGATGCCTTTGAGGAGTTGAAGCAATTTTTATCCACTCTCCCGCTATTGTCCAAGCCGAGGGGCGAGAGGAGCTCTTTCTGTATCTTGCAGCCTCCCCCGAGGCCGTTAGTTCTGTGCTCGTGCGTATGGATGCCGACGGAGTGCAGAAGCCGGTCTACTATACCAGCAAGGTGCTTCATGATGCCGAGACCAGATATTCTAGGACCGAGAAGATCATCTTCGCTCTGGTGGTCTCTGCCCAGTGCTTCCGACCCTATTTCCAAGCTCATCCCATCGTGGTGCTCATGGACCAACCTCTTCGGACCATCTTGTCTCGTCCTGACACCTCTGGTCGGCTAACCAAGTGGGCCATCAAGCTGAGCGAGTTTGACTTATCTATCCGGCCAAGGTCTGCCATAAAGTCCCAAGTGTTAGCCGATTTCTTGGTCGAGTGCACTTGGGCTGAGGAGTGTTCGGAGGAATCACATCCGGAGGCACGCATGGAGTCCTCCTCGGCCGAGGAAGCAGGAATGGAAGACTGGATCTTGCACGTGGATGGAGCAGCAAATTCTTAGGGAACTGGAGCCGGGCTCATCCTTACGAGTCCCGAGGGGGAGGTGGTGGAGTATGCCCTTCGGTTTCTGTTTCCAGCCACTAATAACCAGGCAGAATATGAAGCCCTATTGCCAGTGATGAAGCTGGCCGAGGAGCTCGGTGCAGAGCGTCTGAGGGCCTTCACAGACTCCTAGCTTGTCTCCGGCCAGGTTGCTGGGGAGTATGAAGCCAGAGACCCGACCATGTCTCGTTACTTGAGCAAGGTGCAATCCCAAGCCTCTCGGTTCTCTTACTTCCACATCAACTTTATCCCTCGGGAGGAGAATGCGAGGGCCGACGCGCTGTCCCGTTTGGCCACCTCGGCTGACGGGACCCTGGGAAGGACGTATGTGGAGCACCTGCAGACCCCAAGCATTGAAGCTGCGGATGAAGCACTGCCGGTCGAGCAAGGGCCCTCCTGGATGGACACCTACGTCCGGTATTTGACCGATGACACTCTCCTTGAGGACCCTGCTGAGGCTAGACTGCTCAGGCGGCAGGCCCCGAAGTTCCTGATGATGGACGAGAAGCTTTATCGAAGATCATTTTCATACACAGTCCTCAAGTGCATCGGACCAGCCGAAGCTGAGGGCATCTGCGGGAGTCATCTGAGAGGCAGAGCCCTAGCTTACAAGGCCCTGCGATAGGGGTATACTGGCTGACCATGAGGGAGGATGCGGTCGAGTTAAGAAGTGTGATGCTGCCAGCACCATGCCAATATTCAGCGGCAGCCGACATCTCAGCTGACCCCCCTGGCGGTGCCTTGGCCCTTCGCCCAGTGGGGTATGGACATCTTGGGACCATTCCCTCCAGCTTTCGGACAGCGCAAGTTTCTCCTGGTGGCCATCGATCACTTCACCAAGTGGATTGAGGCCGAAGCCCTTGCTAAGATCACTGAGAGCAAGGTGAGATCCTTCTTTTGGAAATCTATCATATGTCGGTTCAGGCTACCACACACTCTGGTCATCGACAATGGCCGGCAGTTTGACAATGCATCCTTCCGAGGATTCTGCACCGAACTCGGCATCCATCAAAGATTCACTTCCGTCGGACACCCTCAAACCAATGGAGCGGCCGAGGTGACCAATCACATCATTCTCCAAGGACTGAGAACCCGATTGGATGATTGCAAGGGATGGTGGGTGGAGGAGCTCCACAATGTGCTATGGGCCTACCATACAACGCCACGAGCCCCCACCGGAGAGACCCCGTTCAGCCTGGTCTTTGGATCCAAGGCTGTCATCCCAGTGGAGATAGGCTCCCTGAGTCCTCGAGTGGAGTCATATAGTGAGGAAGACAACCCGGACTGACTGCAAGCCAACCTTGACCTGGTGGAGGAGGTGCGGGATCGAGCGCGGCTCCGGATGGTGGCCTACCGACAACGAGCTGCTAAGAAGTATTACAACGCTCGTGTGCACCCCAAGACTTTCCTGCTAGAAGACCTAATCCTTCGACGAGCCGAAGTCTCAAAGCCAATGAAAAGAGGCAAGCTAGCTCCGAATTGGGAGGGGCCCTACCGGATCACCGAAGCACTCTATCACGGAGCATACAAGATTGAAGAGCAGGATGGGAAGTCGCTCCCTTGGACGTGGAACGCTGACAACCTTTGTCGGTATTATCAGTAGTGCATTTCCTTCTTACATTAAATACCATGCCTGTATTCCTTTGAGCTTTCATCCCTCATTTCATATTAATAAACTTGAGTTCTAGTATCTTAGTTTTTCAACTAAAAGTCCTGGGCTAGCCAGGCACAAAGCCCAGTATACCACGGCAGAGCGATGTACCATCGGCTCTCAACAACAAGCCCAACCCCGGTCGGCACCTAAAGCCCGAGGCCAGCTCGGCACTGAAAGCCCTAGGCCAGCCAGGCACAAAGCCCAGTGTACCACTGGCAGAGCGATGTACCATCGGCTCTCAACAACAAGCCCGACCCCGGTCGGCACCTAAAGCCCGAGGCCAGCTTGGCACTGAAAGCCCTGGGCCAGCCAGGCACAAAGCCCGGTGTACCACTGGCAAAGCCATGTGCCATCGGCTCTTAACAACAAGCCCGACCCCGATCGGCACCCAAAGCACGAGGCCAGCTCGGCACTAAAAGCCCTGGGCCAGCCAGGCACAAAGCCCGTGTACCACTGGCAAAGCGATGTACCATTGGCTCTCAACAACAAGCCCGACCCCGTCGGCACCTAAAGCCGGGCCAGCTCGGCACTGAAAGCCCTGGGCCAGCCAAGCACAAAGCCCAGTGTACCACTGGCAGAGCGATGTACCATCGGCTCTCAATAACAAGCTCGACCCCGGTCGGCACTAAAACCCTGAGGCCAGCTCGGCGCTGAAAGCCCTGGGCCAGCCAGGCACAAAGCCTAGTGTACCACTGGCAGAGCGATGTACCATCAGCTCTCAACAACAAGCCTGACCCCGGTCGGCACCAAAAGCCCGAGGCCAGCTTGGCACTAAAAGCCCTGGGCCAGCTAGGCACAAAGCCCAGTGTACCACTGGCAGAGCGATGTACCATTGGCTCTCAATAACAAGCCCGATCCCGGTCGGCACCTAGAGCCCAAGGCCGCTTGACACTGAAAGCCCTGGGCTAGCCAGGCACAAAGCCCAGTGTACCACTGGCAGAATGATATACCATTGGCTCTCAACAACAAGCCCGACCTTGGTCGGTGCCTAAAGCCCGAGGCCAGCTCGGCACTGAAAGCCCTGGGCCAGCCAGGCACAAAGCCCAATGTACCATTGGCAGAGCGATGTACCATCGGCTCTTAATAACAAGCCCGACCCCGATCGGCACCTAGAGCCCGAGGCCAACTCGGCACTAAAAGCCCTAGGCCAGCCAAGCACAAAGCCCAGTGTACCACTGGCAGAGCGATGTACCATCGGCTCTCAACAACAAGCCCGACCCCGGTCGGCACCTAAAGCCCTAGGCCAGCTCAGCATTGAAAGCCCTGGGCCAGCCAGGCACAAAGCCCAGTGTATCACTGGCGGAGCGATGTACCATCGGCTCTCAACAACAAGCCCGACCTCGGTCGACATCTAAAGCCTGAGGCCAGCTCGCACTGAAAGCCCTAGGCCAGCCAGGCACAAAGCCCAGTGTACCACTGGCAGAGCGATGTACCATCGGCTCTCAACAACAAGCCCGATCCCGATCGGTACCAAAAGCCCGATGCTGGCTCGGCACTGAAAGCCCTGGGCCAGCCAGGCTCAAAGCCCAGTGTACTACTGGCAGAGCGATATACCATCGGCCCCTAGAAGCCCAAGTTTACCTCGGCCCCTCCTAGCCCGATGCTCCATCGGTCCCCGGAAGCCCGGATCTACCTTGACCTTCCGAGTCTGACGCTTCCTCAACCCCCAGAAGCCCATCTCCCTCGGCTCCAGGATCCGATCATACATGGCTAAGTCGAGGTTATTCGGGAATGAATTAAAGGTTGCTCTTCGGCGCCGACGAAGCCCCTAAGGGTCCCATGTCAGCAACCAAGGGACTTAGGGTAGAGGTTACAATTGGATAAAAACAATTTTCATTGAAGGAAAAACTATACTTCATTAATTGAAGTGTTTACAAAATGCCGACCAAGTCAAACTTGCAAAAAATGAAAAAGTACAACTTAAAGCTCACGGTTCGGCCGGCGCGGGCTCGTCGTCAGATGAGGCAACTTTGGAATGACGCTCCGACTCGACCTCAAGGACCTGAGGGAGGTTCAGGTCTCGGGCGACTTTTTCCTTTCCGCACTGGAACCCTTGGAGATACGCGTCCGCCAAAGCTTCGGCCATCTTGTCCGCATAGCGCTCGGATGCCCTGAACTCTTCTATGGCCCTGGTAGCCCTGGCCTCGACAGTTGCCTCCACCTCAGCGGCTCGAGCCCCTTCCTCCACAGCTAGAGACACTGCCGCTGCCCTCTCGCCTCCTGGGCATGACCTGCTTCCTCCTCGGCCTTCTTTGCCCTCTCATCGGCCTCGTCCGCCTGATTCTTGGCCGCCTGAATGGCCGCGGTCAATTCGGCAATGTGCAGGTCTCTTGTTGTGACGGCGCCTTCAACCTCCATCAACTGGTTGAGTACCGCCCGCAAACGGTTGGCGTCAGCCTCTGCCCGGCTCTTGGCCACCTTTATCTCATCGGCCTGGGCAACCCTGGCCGATTCTAGGGCCCTCTCGGCTGCCTCGGCTCGAGCACGAGCCTCCTCGGCCTCCTGCTGGGCCTCCCGCATGAGGGTCTTTCCCCCATGGATGACCTCCCTTGTAGCCTCCAGGGAGTTCGCAAGCTGCATGCAAGCCTCAAGTCAAAAAAAAAATAATAAAAATAAAAAGGGAGAAAGGAGAAGAGAAATCTAAAGGCAAGGGGCTGCAAGACTACTCACTTTGACCAAGGCTGCGTAGGACTCTCGAAGAATGTAGCCGCCCTCAAATGGCTAAGTTCTTCCTGGACCTTGGGCACGATGACTGGTGAGATAAGCCGTTCCACCCAGCGCCCATCGTTCAAAATGGAGTCCCGAGGCGGCCTTGGTCTGACTCCATTTCCTCCAGCAGCCTCGGCGGTTTCGACTCGATGCGTGGAGGGCTGCTTGTTGGTGTCCGCTCAGGGGGCGGACTTGCTGCCCCTGACGGTCCCTCACCCCAGCTCCTTGTTGCCTCGGCGAGGGCTGGTCCGCTGAGAGCAGGGGGCTCCTCCGCTGTCGCCGGCTCCTCCGTCGTTGCCCCCTCGGCCACCGCCCTTTCTGGCAGGGTATCGGCCATCAGATCGATCTCCAGGACGGCCGGAGGCTCTTGCGGTGTGGGCGGCTAGACACCCGCACTGTTGGACATTTTGAGGCCGGTGTTTGCTGCCTCTCGCTCTACCCCTCCTGGGCCCTCCTCTTGGCGGCGGCCCTCTTGAGTTTACGGGTCGGGACCTTCATAGCTATACAGCATCAGTCGGCGTCAGTAAAAAAAAATGAACGAAACAAGAAGACTACTTGACTAAGTATGGAGGTGACTTACTCACCACGGTGGGAGATGAGACCCGCCGACTGAAGGTTCTCCTCTGTTAGAAGCAGGTTGTACCGAGAGATGTCGGTAGTCAACAACCGCCCCAATACTTCTTTGTCTCCAGGAAGGACGACAAAATTCATGTTACCTCGGAGGTCAGGGTCCCCCCACCGGAGCTTAACCTGGTCCAGATGACGAAGAAAAATCAGGATTTCCATCCCTTGACGGAAGTAGGAAGAAGAAGTTTGAGGACTCGACCGAGTCAAGGGTGGAACAACCACCAAACCTTTTGAGCCCGAAGGATGTAGAAAGAGCGAAAGAGGGAGATTCGGGGGGTAATGTGGAGGTGATGCAAAGGACGATGAAGGCACAAATGGTCTGAAGGGGGTTCGGGACCAGTTGAGAAGGGGTCAAGGAGTAATATTCAAGGAGGTTAATGAAAAAAAGAGGAAAGGGTAGACGGAGGCCCACCCTCAGAGACATTTCATAAACGGCCACTTGGCCGGATCGAGAAGAAATCACTCTATCATCGGGAGTCGGAAGAAAGAGCCCGACATCCCGGGGGTTTGGTAACGAGCCCGGATGTTCGCCAAATCCTGGCCTGTTACCGTGGAGGAGGTCCCCTCCGAGATTCCACCCCCACCCTCGAGGAGGTGCTGGCCCCCGTCCGACGTCTCCTCGATGGGGCCCTGCCAGCCACCACCGAGCGTCTCCCTGCAGGAGCCCCGTCGGCGACCTATCGCCGACCCAGAGGGGTGCGGTCCTCCGAATCAGAGGACCACTCAAAAGGAGGTGAAAGAGAAGGGAGAGGAGAAGGAGAAGCTCGAAGCCTCTTAGAAGAAGAACAATCATCTGAATCGTCCTCCGAGGTCCAGGAGTGGGAACTCATTGCTAGAATAAGAAACAGAGAGGTATAGAAGAGACGAAGAGCTGACCTGAGGAAGAAAATAGCGTACGCAGGCTCTCAGATTGCAGGGAAGGTCAGGAGGCAGAAGTTCAGAGGAAGAAGATAATGATAGCAGGAGCAGTGTAGCCAGATTCAACCCACTCCCAAGTTTTTATTAAGTTTCAAATCATCCGCCTCATCTCGTCAGCTACGTGGACCTCCACCATAGGCTGGGTTGCCTCGGCAATCGCTCAGCGCGTGATACGATTTGCCTCCAGCCAATGATGGGACACCTCTGACGTCATCGTTATGATGGGCAATGATGGCACCAGCTTTTCTCACGGACTTCGAAAGATCAACCTTGCCTCGAGGACGATTGCGGCAGATCGGGTGGACGGTAGTGGCCGCCCCTTCACATCCCCCATGTCATCCGCATAAAGTCATTACAACGCCCAGAGACACGTGTCCGGGGGCAGTTCGCAAAGGATGGGGATCAGCCGTTGGGAGGTGACACCCCTTTCGCCTTGCTGGGATGGGCCCGTTTTGTCTCGGGGGTGAGGGGGCATCTGATATGGCTGATCCAGCACCATCAGAATAAACGATAGCGGCACCTGACGGAGACCCCCTCGGCCTCCGAGGCCCCCTCGGCCTCGGATATCAGCATCGGCCTCGCCAGGCACCAGACTTGACTCACTCTTCGCATCTCCAAAATGTCATTCAACTTTCCAGCTTCACCTCGCATCGGGTCAACTCCGACCATCGAGGTTCCGGGGCCCCCTCGGCCTCGGACTGCATGAACAGTATCTCAACCTCCGAGACCCCCCCGGCCTCGGACTGCATGAATAGTATCTCAACATTCGAGCCCCCCGGCCTCGGACTGCATGAACAGTATCTCAACCTCCGAGACCCCCCCGGCCTCGGACTCTATGAACAGTGCTCGGTACATGGTTTGGCCCTTGAGCCCAGCAACCTATAGCCTCGGGCCACCTGGCATGCCCATGTGGTCCGCTGCACATCCGTAGCAGCGTGTGGCCATACCTCATAACGGCGTATGGTCCATCGCATGTCTGCGACTGTGCATGAACATACCCCGTTACAGCGTACGATTCATCACCCGCCTGCAAATGCGCGCGGTCACATCCTACAAAGGCGCGCACCATGCACAACTATAGCCGCCAGACACCTGTGAAGCCGTACTGGCAGGTAACGCAGGACGCCTTCGACACGCACGGTGATGGTACGACCTGTCACTGTCAGCCTCACCTTTTTGTCCATTATTGGATGGGGTGTCTCGAAATCAGCGATCTTCTGGAACGAAAAGGTGGATATACAAACAGGTATAAAAGCGCACACCCTCATTGTAAGTAAGGATCCCCAAAACTTGGGTTTTCTAGCTTCTTCCCACTAGCTAAACCCTAACTTTCTAGCTTCCTTCCGCTAGTTAGTTCTCGTCTGTTCCCGGGTGACTAACTTAAGCGTCGAAGGGTCCCCACCGGAGTATTCGGTCTTCGGGGACTTTTCTTGCAGGAGTCCAGCGAGGAGGACATCCATTTCTCCGGCGGCGTATGAAGAAAGTGACTCGGCGTCAACAATGGGTATAGAATTTATGTGAGAGTTCTTTTCTCTCTGCTTCGTAGAGTCTAAAAGCATTCTTTAGCTTTATGAAAAAGACTTGCTGTACAGAAGAGCAATGTAGCAAATTTAAATGCGTATTAAACATACAGAATAATTACGCATGCATACTGCTGCATATGCGATGTATGATAAAATTCATTGAATTCAATATGCATAATAATATGAGCGTGCGGTCAATCACGCATTTGAAGCGGACTTGTTCTCTAATACAACAAGTGTTTTCCTTAGCTCCAGAGCTAATTAACACAACCACTACCAAGAAGGCCCGTACGTAAGATGTTGGCCGGGTCAATCTCCAGTCATCTCTGCCAACATGAAGAAATTTTAATATGTATAAAAATATTGTTCTTTGGATGGTTCATCTTTGTACATGTGTTACTTCCTTCTATATGCTTACGTTGTGATTTATTATCACCATCGACTGGCAATAGAGACTTTGAAAGCGTTTGTGAGGTTTGGGATGTATAATTGTCATCCGGTCCGTTTCACTTCTGTTGACTGAAAAATATTATTACTTCTACGCCACGACCCTCCTCACCCGCTCTCTCGGATTCAATGCCGCCTATTTTACGCTTGGTTCCTGGCCCTGTACACATATTAACCCCAAAATAAATAAAGGAAAAAGTTGTCGGAGGTTCTGGCTTACCTTTTATTAAATCTTTTTAAATAAAAATAATTTTTAACTAATTTATTTTTTAAAAAAAATAAATCACAATCTACGAATATAAATCATACTTTAATTAGGATAGATCGTATCTTAATTATTTTCATAATCAACTGTCTGCTTATTTAAATTTTTAATTACATAAATTTATTTTAAAATAATTACTCAAAGTCCTTATGAATTCGATCCCTTTACTTTCGCTACTCTACTTAATATCAGATTGACCGTACACCCATGCAGGCGCACGAATGAGGCATGCCTGCATAAGCGCACAACCATTGGTGTATGCCTTCATGCACCGTAGGCGATGCACAAAGTTATTCCCATGAAAAAATAGTTTTGATATACTCAAAATGCAAATTAGCCTAGCTATATGACTAACTACGTATAAAACACAATGGGAAAGAATTATGGGGGATATTGGCCACCTAAAAATTTTAAAAATCTCTTTAGTGATAGTGAGGGATATATAGAAAAGCCTAGTTGCTAGCTTCATTTAAGCTATCCTCAACAAAAGTTTAAATATATAATATAAAATAAAAATAATATAACAAATTAAACTTACATTAGTTATAAAAAATAGCATCATGTTTAATTAAAATTTATATAATATATAAATTTAGTATTTAATTAATTGTGATATTTTGTGATTATTTTTTACTTGTACAATATTCAAGTAAACTATTTAAAAAAAACATAGTTTAAGTTTAAAAAAAAGATATATAGAATCAATTTTTAACTTTTCTAAAAGTAAATTACACTATAAATTAAGTAAAAAAAAAAAATTAGACCTCTGGTGACCAGCATTTGCTCCGCCACGAGGATGCCATTGCCAAAATAGAAATACTAATTAATATAACCGATGATATACCGTGAATTTAATCCGCAATTTACGTACACGTTCATCGCACCGAAATCAACGTGATATTATACAAGAAAATTATTAACAAACTCAAAACTTCGGAGCCACTCTAAGTTCATTATTTAAAATAAAAAAAAATCCACAAACCGAGGCACGAGCCTCCTAACCCCGCCGTGACTCCGTATCCACCGACAGTGACCGCCGGCGACGCAACCACACCCGACCCATCGGTACAGATCTTACCACGTGTCCTTCCCCCCGCTACGCCCCTGCCTCCGCTGCCCACGACCCCGCCCTTCGCCCCGACGCGAAGCGCCTCATCCCTCCTATTCCCGGAGCCGCCACCGCCGCCGATTCCGGTTCCCTCTCCACCGGCCCCGGAATATTCTTCGACGGCACGGTGACCTCTTTCTCCTCCTCAACCGCCCGATCTCCCCTGCCACCCCGGAAAATCGCGAGAAAGCCCCTCCACCATCCCCTCCCCTCCCCCTCCTCCTCCTCCTCCTCCGCCGCAACCGCCCTCCTCCACTCCCTCCGGCGCCGCTCGCGCTCGCTTTGCGCCAACACCTTCCCGAAGCACGACACCTTCGGCGACCCCGGCTCAAACTCCGGCACCACAGACTTCCCTCTGCCGCCGCCGGCGGCTGCCCTCCCGGCCTTCTTCGGGAATTTCCGGACGCGAGGCGGTCGGCGGGCGCACCGGCCGTCGTAGCCGGAGTGCTGGATCTTGCTGGGGAGGCCGATGATGGGGGGCTTCGCCTTGACGTTGGCGGAGAAGAGCTGGGAGTTCGAGACCGCCGGCCCCCGCGAATTGGCGTGGCTGGACTTGGGATTGGTGCTCCCTTTGGTGGAGTCCTCCCGAGCGTAGACGGCTTTCAGTACCCGCCACTCGATCTGGTTCCCGATCCGGACCTCGAACGACTCGACGGGAAAGTCCGGGTCGTCCGCCACCGCTGCCGCCGCCGGAGGCGGATCCGGCCGCTGCTTTCCGCCGCCGCCGGTTTCTGCCAGGGTCACGCAGGCGACCTTCCGGTCTCCGCCGCAAACGAGGTCCACCGGAGCCGGAGGCATCTATCAAGCAAGGGCTACCGGCTACTCCTCTAAAGAGGGAGAGAGAGAGAGAGAGAGAGGAGACTGGGAGCGGGTGGAGACTGGAGAAGCGGTCGAGACGGGGAGTGGGTTAAAAGGGGAAGCCAGCCGGGGGCGTTGTGGGAAATTTGGTAAAAATTTCTGCGTCGTTCCACCATCGATCCCGACGATTTTTTTTTTCCAAAAAAAAAATAAAAGGAACGGTTTGACGCGCCGATCATCCACGCAGGATTTTCTCGGGGCGCAATAACCCGGGAACGGACGCGTGTATCCAATACTGTCGTGCCACGTCGAAGGAGAACTCTTGGTTTGCAGAATGGGCGCCGCCTAGCTCGTTACTCGTTTGAGTAAAAGATACGATGGGCTTGGCTTGCCGAGGCGTGACGTCGGTGTTGGAATTCTCGTTCGTTGACCCATTGACTTGACCCAGGGAGCAGGAAACATGACATGAGGCCGTATGGCCCACGCCTGCAGTTAATGGCGTGGGTCATGGGTGGATCAGCGCCGTCCGGTCAGTGAATCCAGTCGTTACACATAGATGGGCGGATGCAACCGTGCGGCTGACGCATGTGAAAGATGTTTTTATTTTTTAAAAATCTTTGCGCACTTGGTGGTGGTTTATCGTTCTCAAATTTAAATTTGAAAGTACAATAATCCTTACTTTTTTTATACTTAAATAGATTTTATTTTTTAATTTATTTGAACTAACTTACACTAGATTAGTGTGATCATCCGTTTATACAAAAAAAAAAAATCTTTGCACACTGCTAAATGTTTTCAAGGGATGACTATAGCTCGCAACCTTGCTTATTTGATCTCCGACGGCACCATTGATTTATGCAATCAATCTTTTCCGGGTTATGGTTGCAACTGTTCCCCCCACTCCTATGGCAGCGGATGAAGCTAAAGAAGGATGAAAGCCTTCGAGGAAGATTACGAATATTGGCTTTGAATAGGTTTTACCTTTTCCTTCGCTGAAAGTGATGGCGAACTGAAGGGATGCTTTCCTGAATAGTCCAAGTTTCAGCAGTGGCTCTGAAGAAGGAAATTGGCTACTGGGAGAAGCAGGTCATCCTGGTTAGAACATTTCATCGTTGGGTTTCATCGAATGCTATCATCCAGGAATTTCGGTGAGTTGGTGTTCTCGGTGACATTGTCCTTGTAAGCCTGGCTCACCGGTGTCATATATTCTGATTTGTTGATCCTCAAGCTCAAAGAATGGTTTTGGAAAGGCCGTCGATGGCCAACGGCCAATCGATTGCCACTGAATCCTAGAGACCAAAGTTTATTCCGATGGTGGAATTCATGGCCTCTGCTCTCCTCTAGGTGCGGCTGCCCAACCTACCATTGGAGTTCTAGAACGACGACATCTTGCGTGCAATTCTATTTTGACGGACCAATTTGTCTTCTCTGACACCTCTACCCAGGCGAAGAATAAGATGGCTTCACTCAGGCTTGCGTGCAAATTGACCTACAGAGACCACTCCGACCGGGAGTCCAAGTGCAGGAGAATCGATCTCCCTTTTGGTAGTAGTTTGCATATGAACACCTTGAGATGCACCTCACCTGCCCTTGCTCTACAATGCCTCTGCCTGATTCAAAATCTTCAAAGTCTGCTTCCAACTATGGCCCCTAGATGGCGGCTCTTCGCCAACAGAGGCCCTCCAATGGCCATATGCCGGAACCGAAGAGGAAGCCTGCATCAAATTCTGCTGCCTCTGCTCCGCATTTGGCTCCATCATCTCTGGCTTTGCTCCGCGCTCGGTCCCGGTGGCGGATGGCTGGCAAGAGCTGGTGAAGTTGGCTTGTTGGTGCCTTCACAAGGCTGGTAAGCCTCTGGACCTTGTTGCTAACGATCCGGGTCAGGTTATGGTTGGGACAAAGATGGGAGTTCAGGGCTCAAAAGCCGTGCCGGGTGGGATGAAGCTGGGAGTTCAGCGCTCTGGAGCCATGCCGGTGGATGGGGAGCATGCCGGTTCGAGTGATTCAGAAAAGGGAAAAGGGTCTGAAACTCATTCTGAGTTTATTGGCCCTCTATTTAGCTTGAACTCTAAACTGAACACGGAAAACCTATTTACCCTTCTTGGTTTGGACAAATGGGCTGGTAGACCCATGGACCGTAAGGATGCCAACCCGGGTACCTCTAAGCGGGCTAGGCCTGAGGAGACCCAAACTCTATGAATTGTCTCCAAAAATGATAAAAGAAAAGGGAAAGTTATACTATCTAGTTCAAAAACCATAGTGGATAAATTCACATGTACTGCAGCTCCGAACTCAGATCGGGGTCCTTTAGTTTTGGATGGAACGAATGGTCAGCCTTCCTGTAGTTAGGGTACAGTCCATGATGGGGAGAAGGCCCAGCCAACTACGATGGAGGGATGGTGCCACGAGTCGGTAGTCTCCTGCCTAAAGGAGGCAATCTAGGGGTAGGATAAGAATACCAAGCTCTCCGCTGTGTCCCCCCAGGAGGAAGAGACTGAAGATCAAATGGTGGATAACCAATTGATGGATTGTACAACACAGAAGACTAAGGGTGGCACCCTGCCTTGTGGGGGCTTTTCTAATAATGATATGTTGGAGGTCCAGGCTGGATCCTAGCCTCCCTTAACTAGTAAATGAAGATTATAATCTGGAATGTGAGAGGAGCTCGGAAACCTTCATTCTGATCCTCTTTTGGAGACTGATGCAGTTACACAACTTTGATATTTGTGTTCTTTTGAAAATTCGATTATTGGAAGATAGCCTGGCCTAATTTAGGAGACAGATTATCAGATCTTGGTCTTCTTATGTTATGGAGTCTGTAGGCCTATCTGGTGGCATTTTGGCCATTTGGCGCAATACCTCTATTAGGGTGGATGTCTTTCATCAGTGTAACCAGTAGATTGCTCTTGTCATCTCTGAGGGGAATTCTGACCCCTAGCTTCTTTCGGGTGTATATGCTAGTACTGACTTTCGGAAAAGGCATGTCCTATGGACCGAGTTACTCTCTCTGCTTGCTCAGGGACTTTCATCCATCATTGCTAGTGATTTCAATTGTATCATTGGGCCAATGAAAAGAAAGGAGGCAGACAAGTAACTGAATCAGCAGATATTTTTGAGTTCAGAACCTTCATCTCTTCTGCTGGGTTGTTGGATTTGGGGTTCTCGGATCCCCAATTCACTTGGTGCAACAACTGTCAAGGTTCTGCTCGTGTTTGGGAGAGACTTGACAGAGTCATGGTCATGGCTCATTGGTTTCATCAGTATCCATCTGCTGTCGTTACTTGCCTTCCTAGGATTGCCTCCGATCACTATCCCATTCTGATATTTACCGAGGCTGTCACTCATCAGCGGAGACAGTTTAGATTTAAGCAGCTCTAGACTTCCTATTCCTCGGCTCGGTCCATCATCTCTCAGGTTTGGCATATATCGGTGAGAGGTAATGCTATTTATCGATTATTTAGGCATCTTGAGTCCGTAAGACGCAGGCTCTCTAGATGGAACAGATTGGAGATTGGGGATTTAGTGAGGAAAGTTGAGCAGGTAAAAGCTGATATTGCTACCCTTCATACTATAGAGGATCAGTAAGGTTGTCTTCTTGATTCTGATCTCACGTCTCTCTGAGCTAAGCTTGCTTTTCACCACTCTCTTTTTCAGCAGTAGGAGACCTATTGGAGACAGAGGTCTAGGATACAATGGATTCACGATGGGGATCGTAACATTAGTTTTTTTTTTCATCAGGCCACCCTGAAGCGACATGCAGCCAATAGGATTCGACGACTAGCTGATGAGGAGGAAAATTATTGGGACGATATCTAAGTCATCCGGGATTAGTTATTACACTTTTTTCAGTCCAGATGGACTAAGCATACTGGTGGCAGGGCTCCAGTTTACCAGGTCCCAACTTTTAAGAAGATCTCTGCATAGGAGAATGGCCTTCTTATTAGGAAGATCACAGCGGAAGAGATACGCTTGACTTTATGTAAACTTGGGCCTGACAAGGCCCCTGGGCTCAATGGGTTTTCACCTTTCTTCTTTCGCCACTATTAGGATATTGTAGGCCAGGAGGTTGTTCAGGCCATTCAGATTGCCTTCCAATCTAAATCCATTTTTGTTGACTGAAATCGAACGTTCATCACTCTTGTGCCTAAGCGCACTGATGCTTTTATCCCTCAGCACTATGACCCATCAGTTTGTGCACTACCTTATATAAGGTCTATGCGTGGCTCTTAGTCACCCACCTGCAAGATGTGATTTCTTGTCTTATTTCTGCTGAGCAGGAGGCCTTTATTAGAGGGCGATGCATTTCAGATAATGTCCTTACAGCTCATAAGACATTGTCTGACAGAGAGTCTCTGCCAAACAATATCTTATGGATGTTAAGCTTGACATGGAGTGAGCTTATGATATATTGAGTAGGGGTTTTCTGTACCGAACTCTTCATGAATTAAGATTTGACAGCCTATTTATTGATTGGATCATGACATGCATCTAGAGGCCATCTTTCTCTCTGATCATCAACGGAAGTCAGACCGATTTCTTCTACTCTACTGTGGGGCTGCAATAGGGGTGTCCTTTATCTTCTTTTTTGTTCATTCTAGCTGCGGACGATCTTTCTCGTGCATTCTATCAAGCACAGCTGGATCGTCGCGTTGCTTCCTTCATGGCGGGCCCCTTGGCCCCTCAATCTCTCATCTTCTGTTTGCTAACGACTGCATACTACTGGGCCAAGCTTCTATTTGTAATGTGACTACTTTTGCTTTCATTATTTAGAGCTATTATCAGGCTTTCGATCAGAAGGTTAACCTACAAAAGTCTTCAATTTGTTTCAGTCTGAAGACCACCAGAATAGCTAGGGAAGCCATTCTCCAAACCTTGGGTATCTCTAGACAGGTAGATCGGCTATTGTATCTGGGGGTCCCTATTACGAGAAGATGACCTCGTAGTAGCAACTACATTGATATTGAGCGACGGATCTGTGATCGCATTGACGAATGGCCGGTCACGGGATTATCTATGATGGCGAGGATCACTCTTATATGCTCGGTTCTTACTTCCCTTCCTCTGCATCTTCTATCTAATGCTGCCATCCCAATTACTTGTACGAGGAGGATAAAGAGATGCTTCAGGGACTTCCTCTGGGCCTCTATATGCAGGATGGCCATGGTATCCATCTATAGGCATGGGTTACTGTTTGCATGTCGATTCATGAAGGTAGCCTTGGAGTCCAGTCTCTAATAGTTAGGAGAAAGGCTCTGATTGCTAGGCATGCTTCGCGATTTCTACTTGATCCGCACTATCTTTGAAGCTCTTTTATGTATGCTAGATATGGTGACTGGACTTCTTCCATGGACTTTCAGCCTTCCCATGGGTATTCCTTCTTTTGGAAGGAGGTTTGCCGATGTGCTCCAGCTATCCTGAATAATATCTCATGGATGATTGGAGATGGCTCCTCAATTGATGTTGTTCAGGATTCTTGGATTTCTGATACCCTCCTTTCATGGTGGCCTACTTTCATTAGCACTGATGTTCCAACCAGCATGAGGGTTAAGAATCTGATCTCTCTGGATCCCTCCTCTTGGCATACCCCCATGGTGGCCCATTTATTTGGAGAGGAGCTCTCTCGTTGGATTCTTTCTATTTCACTCATCCCGAGGCACACAGCTGAAGCCAGGTTATGGCGAAGATCATGTCTTTATACGGCTCCCACCAGGGACCCTGTGGAGGTTTACAGGCCATAGCCTCAGTGTACAATGGATGCTGCTTGAATTTGGAAGCTCCCCATCCATCATAGCATTCAACTTTTTATATGGAAGATAGTGTGGGACTGTCTTCCTACCAATTTTCTGCTCTCTAGGAGAGGACTATCCATTCAGGCTACTTGCCCTTTGTGCGGACATGAGGAGGAGACTACAGACCATGCCATCTTCATCTGCCCTAGAGCGAGAAGGATTTGGCAGATGTTAGGTTATTACTATAGAGCGGATGATACATGCTTGCGCGGTCCTCTTTCATTGATGATCTTCGAAGGGCCAACCAGCAGAAGGGTGCCCTTTAGGCTGCTACAGCCTACCAGATCTGGTTATCTCAAAATCTGCTTATATTCACTGATGATATCATTTCTTCCCATAGGATTATGCGAAAAGTCAGATCTCTATCGATGGAATTCGCACTTCATTATAATGCTATCAATTTTGACATCTCTAGCTATTAGGGATCCCCTGCTGCTTTGGCAGCAAACTGTCATACGATTTTTATCTCTCGGGAGCCTCCTCTCCAGGATTTATCAAAATCAACTTTGATAGAAGTATTCAGGGAAGACTAACAGGTTCAGCTTTTATTATTTGAGGACTGATGGTGCTTTGCTGTCGACGGTTGGCTTTGGCATCCTAGACTCATCTGTCCCTATATATTGCTAGCTTTATGTAGCTTGGGCTAGTATTTTCTATGCTACTTAGATTCTTCATGCTTATTGCCTTCTCACCAAGGAGAATTTTCTTATTGTGATCCGATGGCTTTGGAAGGAAAGCTGCAATAAAGTCCCTATCAATCTGCTGATTCACGACATCTGGTCTATACTTCGAGATGTGCACAGAGCCAAAATCTATCATATCTATCGTGAAGCCAACTCTGCGGCTGATTGGGTGGCGGCCTCTGTGGTCCATCATGTTGGATTTTAGATTTGGAACCAAGGTGACCCCTGTCCCCTTGTTCTTAAACAAATTTTGTACTATGATCTATCGAGCTGACTCGTACTAAAATAGTGTAATCACCCGTTTGTACCAAAAAAATTGTAAGTGATTTTTACCAAAAAAAAGAAAAATTTTTAGAAAATAATATTTTATTAATTCATAGATTAATAACATTTCTCACAAACTAATTCAACACCAAAGAGGAGGAATATTTGTGGAGGATATAAGTAATGGCATGTTAAATCACTATAATAAAATTTAATTACAGCAACTCTTTTTTTTCGACGCTTATGGGTAGTGTTGAAAATTTTTGCAGCCTGATGACGCTTGTTAAAAGCATTGGCATCGATCTCTATCCCTAACCCCCCTATCTCACGATCTCTGTTCTGCCCTAGATCTCCCTCCCCCCATCCCCGCTCTACCCTACCATCTGCACGCGCTTCTCTCAATCTTCGCGCTGCTCCGAGCTCTCCTACCACCCTCGCCATCCTCGACGTGGACACCGGCCATCTCCGCCACCCCTTCCCTGTCGCTGCAGGGCATAATCACCAGGGTCAGTAGCATTCTACTAAAAATTAGGGTTTATATTTTGTTGAGAAATTATTGAAACATAATTGCCCCAACTCTATTGATTTTGATGATTTTCAAAAGCCATGAATATATTAATAGAAACAATGAATTATTTATCAAATACCATGAGTTTATTTAAAAATGAAAAATATAAACTATCAATGTTTACATTCAATGAGTTCTTGAATCAATTAAAACAAAAAAAGAATTTTTATACTTGAGATTATACTTGAGATTTCATGAATTAAACTTGAGATTTCAAAAAGAATTCTTATACTACTCATTTGATAATCAATGACTTAATGGAAAATGTCTTGAATTGATGATCAAATCAATTCTATTCAAGTCACATATTTAAATTTATTTGGAACGAGTTTTAAAGTCTATCAGAATATTTTTCTGATTTTTGTATCGCTCCCGAGCCGACTGAAGGGTTTCCGAGTCGACTCCCCAAATGTCTGTTTTTCAATGTTGTCCTGAGTCGACACTTGAGTTTTCAAGAGTCGACCCCTGAACTTTCGCGAGCCGACTCATGGACTGTGCGAGCCGACTCGACTCAGACGGCAGAGAGGCTCATTTTTGAGCACTTCTCGAGTCGACTCCCCGCATATCTCGAGTCGACCCTTGAAAGTTAGGTGTTTCTGGAATCGAGTGTTCGAGCCGACTCGCGCAGTGCTCGAGCCGACTCCACGGAATCTGGACGCGATTTTTTCTGGATGCCACATCAGCTCTAACGGTAATATTTTTGAATAACGGCTATTTTTCTATGTTTCTAACGGCTATATCTTTGCAGAATCTATAAATTGAGGAGCCTATTTCAAATCAATAGAGATAAAAAAAAGAGAGAAAGAATATCTTTCAAAAAGAGGAAAAACAGAGCTTTATTGGAAAAATCTTCTAGTTCAAAATAGAGTGATTCAAAAGGAGTGAAATCAAAGAGGAAGTTTCGTCTGCTCCAGATCATCAATCCACAAGAGTCAAAAGAAAATCCAAAAGCTTTTCAAAGATCAAATCGAAGGATTTTCAACATTCAACAAAAGGAGAAAAAGCTTCATCTCAACTCCAAAGTTTTCAAACGGTCAAGAATCTTGCTGAGGCCTGATTCAATACTTCAAGAGGAGTTAAAGAGGAGAAGGAAGAAAGCCAAAGCCACAACCATCTGCAATCTTATCAGGCTTTTCTAACCCTTTTTATACTTTATTTGTATATTTGCTCAAGGGGAGCGTTTCTATATTTAAACTCTGTTATTTTGGTTGTTTGCTGATTCAATCAGTGGATTGAATCAGTGGAGGTTATTATACCTCGTTGCAAGCCGGAGTGCTTGTGTTGGGTTAGTTGTGAGCCCGTGAAAAACAACGTGTAGGGTTTTGTGCTGGTGAGCCCGTGTAAAACCGGCTGGGTTCGTTGTGATCCCGGGAAAACAACAAGTTTGAGTTGTGAACTTGTAAAACAACTCGGCTGTAATCGAAGAGATTATAGTGTGGACCCAAGTGAATCTTGGGAGTGGACGTAGGTGTTGGTTGCACCGAACCACTATAAAATTATCCTGTGTTTGCCGTGCTATATTTTCTCTCTCTATCTCTCTTTATTATTTGCTTGTGTATTGATTAAAGTTAGCCTCTCACTTGCACATTTTGCTAACTAATCAACTAAAGTTAAAAAGACTTAAATTTTTAAGAACCCAATTCACCCCCCCCTCTTGGGTTGCCATCTGGGCCAACAATTGGTATCAGAGCAAGTGCTCATTTAGAATTTGATCTCACGATCAAGGGCTAAAGATCCTTATGGCAACACAAAGTGGTTCATGTTTTGCTGAAGGTCATTCTACGAATCAACCTCCTTTATTTAATGGAACCAACTATTCATATTGGAAAGCAAGAATGAGAATATTCATTCAAGCTTCTGACTATGAATTGTGGGAGTAATAACTAATGGACCTAGTACACCCACACACTTAGTTGAAGGCATTCTTGTTCCTAAGCCCGAAAGGGATTGGAATGATAATGATAGAAGAATGGCTCAATTAAATGCTAAAGCCATTAACATTTTATATTGTTCCTTAGACTCTAATGAATTCAACCGAATCTCAACATGTAATTCCGCAAAAGAAATTTGGGATAGGTTGGAAATAACACATGAAGGAACAAACCAAGTAAAAGAATCAAAGATAAATATTTTGGTTCATAAATATGAATTGTTTACAATGGAACAAACTGAAACCATCACATGCATGTTCACTAGATTCACTGATATTGTGAATGGTTTAAAGAGTCTTGGTAGAATTTATTCTAATGCTGACCTTGTGCGCAAAATTTTAGGTCACTACCAAGATCGTGGGAAGCGAAAGTCACTGCTATCCAAGAAGCAAAGGACCTCAATGCATTACCTTTAGAGGAGCTTCTAGGATCCCTAATGACCCACGAGCTGACAATGAAGCAGCATGTTGAGGAGGAAACAAAAAGAAAGAAAACACTTGCCCTCAAAACTGCAGAAATGGAAGAGAGCAGCAGTGAAAGTAATGATGAAGATGATGATGAAACTGCTCTCTTGGCCAAAAAATTCAGAAAGTTTATGAGAAAAAGGCCCTTCCATAAAAAGAAATTTGGAGCAAGAATTGATGGAGAAAAAGATAAGAAAAAGGACAAGGAGAAAGAAAAAGAGAAAGAGCCCTTAGTATGTTATGAGTGTAAAAAGCCAGGGCACTTTAGATATGATTGTCCTTTGCTGAAAAAGGCCTACAAGAAAAAGAAGAAAGCATACATGGCAACATGGTCTGATGAATCTTCCTCGTCGGAAGAAGAAGAACAAAAGGAAGTTGCCAATATCTGCTTCATGGCCAACAACGACGACAACGACAATGAGGTAAGTTCTGAAAACTCAAATGATGAATTCACTTTTGATGAAATGTTTGAGGCTTTCAATGAACTTATGATTGATTTTAAATCTTTGAAAAAGAAGTATAAGTTTTTGAAAAATGACAATATTAGCTTAGCTAAAAGTAAAAATGAATTAGCTTTAGAAGTTAAGAACTTAACTAATGAAAAAGAAGAACTTAGCAAAGAAAGAGATAATTTTAATCAAGAAATAGATTTGTTAAATCTGAACTAAAAACTCAACAAAAGATTTAAAAGATCAATTAGAAACCTTAGCTTTAGAAAAGAACAGCAAGTTAAAGAAATGATTCTTAAGAAAGATGTTAAAAATATAAAGACATTGTTGAGAAATTCACCTTAAGTTCAACTAAACTAAATGATTTTAGATAGTCAAAAAGCTGTTTTCGATAAAGCTGGCCTAGGTTATAACACATATAGGAAACAAAATCTTTAAAGAATATTTTTGTAAAAGCCAACCAAAGTAATATAACTTGTTTTAAATGCAATGAAAAAGGTCATAAATCATTTGAATGCAAAACATTAAATAATAACAACAAGTTAAATGTTAAAGCAAAGAAAATATGGGTTCCGAAAGGAACAATTTTTGTTGCTACTAACCATGAAGGACCCAAGAAAGCTTGGGTACCTAAACATAAAGTTTGATTATATTGCAGGAATGTCTTGTAGCCAAAAGATCAAAGAAAAAGTGGTATCTTGATAGTGGCTGCTCAAGACATATGACGGGTGACAAAGAGAATTCATCACCCTAGAAGAAAAGAAAGGTGGAGTTGTGACGTTTGGCGATAACGGTAAAGGTCAAATTATGGGCCTTGGTAAAGTTCGCATAACTCCATCTATATTTATTGATAATGTACTTTATGTTGATGGTTTAAAGCATAATTTAATTAGTATAAGCCAACTATGTGATAAGAACTTTAATGTTTCATTTAAATCTTCTATTTGCATAGTATCTATTCCATTAATGATAGCATTGTTTTTACTGGTTATAGACATGGCAATGTGTACTTAGTTGACTTAGACAAATTATCTGAAAGTAGTCATTGCCTAATTGCTGACAATGCTAACATAAATGATATTAGTTGGTTGTGGCATCGTAGATTAGGTCATGCAAGCACACACCTTATTTCAAAACTAATTAAAATGGATTTAGTTAAAGGTTTACCTAAATTAGATTTTGAAAATAACAAAATCTGTGATGCATGTCAATTTGGAAAACAAACTAGAAGTTCTTTCAAATCTAAAAACATTGTTTCAACTTCTAGGGCTCTAGAGCTACTTCACATGGATCTTTTCGGACCAACTAGAACCACAAGTCTAGGAGGAAAGAAATATGGTCTAGTGATTGTAGATGATTATTCTAGATATACTTGGGTAATGTTTTTAGCTCACAAAGATGAGACTTTCTCGATATTCCTGAAATTCTTCAAGAAAGTCACAAATGAGAAAAACACTACTATAGTATCTCTAAGAAGTGATCATGGAACAGAATTTGAAAATCACTTATTTGAAAGTTTTTGTTCTGAAAATGGAATTAATCATAATTTTTCAGCCCCTAGGACTCCACAACAAAACGGTGTAGTTGAAAGAAAAAATAGAACCTTAGAAGACATGGCCCGTACCATGCTATGCGAAAGCAACTTACCAAAGTATTTTTGGGCGGAAGCAATTAACACAGCATGTTACATCTTAAATAGAGCTTTAATAAGACCAATATTAAAGAAAACACCTTATGAATTATGGAATGAAAGAAAACCAAATATAAAATACTTTCATGCATTTGGATGTAAATGTTTCATTCATAATAATGGTAAAAACAACTTAGGAAAATTTGATGCTAAATCTGATGAAGGAATTTTTCTAGGTTATTCAACAACTAGTAAGGCATATAGAATCTTTAACAAGAAAACCTTAATAGTTGAAGAATCCATACATGTAGTTTTTGATGAATCTTTAGCAACTGGATCTGAAAAGATTGATGATGAGGAAGATACAAACATAATTGAAAAAGATCTTGAAAAACTTAATATTGAAGTATCTTCTGATCATGAACAAGAGGCTAAAGATGATGATTCACATAAGGACGATGATGTTAATATGATCATAATGATATAGATCTTCCAAGAGACTGGAGATATGCTCATAGTCATCCTAAGGAATTGATTATAGGTGATCCATCTCAAGGAATAAGAACTAGATCATTTATGAGAAATATTAGTAATCATCTTGCATTTGTATCACAAATAGAACCTAAAACTATAGAAGAAGCTGAAAAAGATAATAATTGGATGTTAGCAATGCAAGAAGAACTAAATCAATTTACTAGAAATAATGTTTGGACTTTAGTTGAAAGACCTAAAAATCATTCAGTAATAGGATCAAAATGGGTTTTTAGAAATAAATTAGATGAAAATGGCATAGTAATTAGAAACAAAGCTAGATTGGTTGCTAAAGGATATAATCAAGAGGAAGGTATTGATTTTGATGAAACCTTTGCACCTGTAGCTAGATTAGAAGCCATTAGATTATTACTTGCATTTGCATGTCATATGAATTTTAACTTATTTCAAATGGATGTAAAAGCGCATTTTTAAATGGATTTATAAATGAAGAAGTTATGTAGAACAACCACCAGGTTTTGAAGATCACGAATTTTCAAATCACGTTTTTAAATTGCACAAAGCTTTATATGGTTTGAAACAAGCACCTAGAGCTTGGTATGATAGGTTAAGTAAATTCTTAATAGAAAATGATTTTACAAGAGGAAATGTTGATAAAACACTATTTTTGAAAAGAAAAAGTAAAGATTTACTTGTAGTACAAATATACGTAGATGACATTATTTTTGGTGCTACTAACGATTCTCTTTGTCAAGAATTTGCAAAGTTGATGCAGGGAGAATTCGAGATGAGCATGATGGGAGAACTCAACTTCTTCCTTGGACTCCAAATCAAACAATGCAAGGAGGGAATCTTTATCAACCAAACCAAATACACAAGAGAACTACTCAAAAAGTTTGGTATGGAAACAATGAAACCCCTCGGAACTCCAATGAGTCCTTCATGCAAGCTGGACAAAGATGAAGAAGGTAAAAGGTTGATCAAAAGTATTATCGAGGTATTATCGGATCCCTTCTTTATTTAACAGCAAGTAGACCAGATATTATGTTTTCAGTATGTTTATGTGCTAGATTTCAATCTGAACCTAAAGAATCACATTTAATAGCTGTTAAAAGAATTTTAAGATACTTAAATGGAACAAAAATGTAGGTTTATGGTATTCTAGAGACTCCACATTAAACCTAATTGCATATTCAGATTCTGATTATGCTGGATGTAAATTAGATAGAAAAAGCACAAGTGGTGCATGCCATTTCTTAGGAAGTAACTTAATCACATGGTTTAGCAAAAAGCAAAATTCAGTTGCATTATCAACTACTGAAGCTGAATATGTAGCAGCTGGAAGTTGCTGTGCGCAAATCCTATGGATTAAGCGACAACTTGAAGACTATGGTATCACACTTGATAAAACACCCATAAGATGTGATAACACTAGCGCAATCAATTTAACTAAAAATCCAATTCAACACTCAAGGACAAAACACATAGAAATTAGATATCATTTTATAAGGGAACATGTAGCTAATGATGAAATTTGTTTAGATTATGTAAACACTGAAGAACAATTAGCTGACATCTTTACAAAACCTTTAAGCGAAGAAAGATTTTGTTATCTTAGAGGAGAGTTAGGAATTTGTAACCCTTTTGAATAATTTTGAAACCTCTAAGGAAATATATCTAGAGTTCTTTCAATTTCTCAAAATCTTAAGGAAATTTTATCTAGAACTCATATCAATTTGATCTATCAAAATCCATGATTTTTAATCATACTCAAAGATCAAATCCGGGTTCATTTCAGACACTCTGAAAAATTTCATTTTTTACTCTGAAATGGTTTCGGAGCCGACTCGAGAGTATCGGAGTCGACTCGAGTTTCTGCTGAAACTCAGGAGTCGACCCCTTCTCTGAGCGAGTCGACTCGAGATCGAGTCTGTGCTCTGTGACTTACCCGAGCCGACTCTATGCTTTGCGCGAGTCGACTCGACGTGGTCCCAAATCGCTTTATTAGGGCACGAGCCGACCCATCGATCGATTCTAATCATTCCAAATCATTTTCAAAACCCTCCAAAACCCTTCAAACTTCCAAAATCTTCCAAAATCCTTAAACAATCATTCCACTTTGATTCAATGGCCCCCAAAACCCGTGGTGCTAGTAGTAGCGGTGCCGGGATGAAAAGAAAGAAGACCGTGCGTCGACCCGTTCGCGAGCCGACTCCGGACTCTTCGCCTGCTTCCTCTTCGGACGATCGCCTGCTCCTACTGCCACTACTCCTCAGGTAGATCACCTTGCGAGTAGAGTCATTACTACAGGAAGGAAGTTTGATTTGATTTGTTTGAGAGAGAGGATTGCTTGTAGGGTCACAGTTGAAGGAAATGGGATTTGAAAAGATATGCTCCTTAGACTGTCCTACATACCCAGCATTAGTTAAAGAGTTTTATAAAATTTGACTAGAGGGGACAATGGATTGGTCAGCATGTTAGAGGAGTTGGTTTGAATGTCACTGCCATCATTCTTCTAAATTATTGGACTTACCCCTATCAGGACCTTCCACTTTTGACCCAGAGGATAGGTCACCTGCCCTCACAAGATTATTGAATAGAAATTTTGAGGGATTTGAAGAAGTTTTTGCCAATCAGCTGCCACTGGACTTGAGATTGCTTCATAACATCTGCAGCAGGATTCTTTTCCCTAAGACAGGCCGTTTTGACTACGTGTCTGAGAGGGATATCTTTGTTATGGATGCTGTAGTTTCAGGCAAGCCAATCAACTTACCCATTATGATATTATGGTATATAGCTGATTGTGGGAGTAAGAGGAAATCCTGTCTTCCCTATGGCATGATCTTGACACAATTATTCAGAAGCCAAGGAATTGAAATTAGTGATAGTGAGCCCAGGAGAAATTTGAGACATACTGACTACTATTCATTGGCCACTATTCACCGCATGGGCTTCAAGAAAGTAATGGTAGTTGGATAAGAAAAGGTCAAGAAGATGTTAGAGCTGAGGAGGACAGAGTTGAAGACATTAGAGCTGAGGTCGAGGCTGGACCTTCTGTTGCTGGACCGTCTGAGGCAGGACCTAGCATGCATTATTCTCCTCCACCTCAGACTTCATCTTTTTCTGTGAGATTTTCAGATGAGCAGTTATGTCAGCTTAGAGCTATGTTTGCAGAATTTGATAATCAAAGAAAGATGAAATTGGTCAATTGAGAGAAGATATTAGAGAATTAAAGGAAGACATCATTTCAAGACTTGACTTACTTTCATTTTCTGTTGGTACCCATGTGGATTCACTCAATGCTGAGCTTAAGAATATTTGAAAGACTTCAAGGGATAGCTGATGGATCCAATGTGTATCTTGATAGAACTAATCAGTTAAGAAGAGATATTGATGCTGCAGTTGATCAGATACAAGTAACTATGAATGACTTTAACAAATCACAAAAGGATGATATCATGGAAATGATTGGACACTTAAAGAATATAGTTTTCAAGCGTGTCAAATGATTTTGATACTTATCATAGTTTGTATTTCTAGATTTCCTTACTAGATTGTATCTAGGAAGTTTTGCTTTAATATGACTGTATTTGAACTTTGATGAATTTAAGTTAGTTTAATTTCATTACAATGAGATTATGTTACATTTTGATGTAATTTGACATACTTTTGAAGTAATGAGAAAAGTTATGTTCATTTCAATTATGAGTACCTTTGAATATCCTTGAATGCTTATGTTTAATTTGATATAATTTTGAATATCTCAATACTCAATTGATAACTTAGATGCTGAATGAATTCGAATGAATTTAATCAAGTTGATGCTCTGATGCATCTCAACCTTTTTGTTGATTACAAAAAAGGGGGAGAGATTTATATGATTTAATCGTATATGCATCATCATATTTAAGAGGAAGAGATTTGTTTAAACCTTATATGCTTTTAATTGCCCTAATTAAATAAGGGGGAGAGAATTAAATAAGAAAAAGGTTTCATATAAGGGGAAGAGATAATTTGAATTTCATAAAGAAAATGCTTAAGTTTTTGAATTTGAAAAATTTTGAATGAATTATAAAATTGAGGTTCATAGGGGGAGCTACCTCATTGAGGGGGAGCCTTTCCATGAACACAAAAGTTGATTTTGGTATCATAAATTTTTCAATTTTATAATGCATATACTCAATGTTTTTGTCATCATCAAAAAGGGGGAGATTGTTGAGAAATTATTGAAACATAATTGCCCCAACTTATTGATTTTGATGATTTCCAAAAGCCATGAATATTTAAAGAAACAATGAATTATTTATCAAATACCTGAGTTTATTTAAAAATAAAAAAATAAACTATCAATGTTTAATTCAATGAGTTCTTGAATCAATTAAAACAAAAAGAATTTTTATACTTGAGATTATACTTGAGATTTCATGAATTAAACTTGAGATTTCAAAAAGAATTCTTATACTACTCATTTGATAATCAATGACTTAATGGAAAATGTCTTGAATTGATGATCAAATCAATTCTATTCAAGTCACATATTTAAATTTATTTGGGACGAGTTTTAAAGTCTATCAGAACATTTTTCTGATTTTTGTATCGCTCCCGAGCCGACTCAAGGGTTTCCGAGTCGACTCCCCAAATGTCTTTTTTCAATGTTGTCCTGAGTCGACACTTGAGTTTTCAAGAGTCGACCCCTGAACTTCGCGAGCCGACTCATGGACTGTGCGAGCCGACTCGACTCAGACGGCAGAAGGCTCATTTTTGAGCACTTCTCGAGTCGACTCCCCGCATATCTCGAGTCGACCCTTGAAAGTTAGGTGTTTCTGGAATCGAGTGTTCGAGCCGACTCGCGCAGTGCTCGAGCCGACTCCACGGAATCTGGACGCGATTTTTTCTGGATGACACATCAGCTCCAACGGTAATATTTTTGAATAACGGCTATTTTTCTTGTTTCTAACGGCTATATTTTGCAGAATCTATAAATAGAGGAGCTTTTTCAAATCAAGATAAAAAAAAAAAAGAGAAAAGAATATCTTTCAAAAAGGGAAAAACAGAGCTTTATTGGAAAAATCTTCTAGTTCAAAATAGAGTGATTCAAAAGGAGTGAAATCAAAGAGGAAGTTTCGTCTGCTCCAGATCATCAATCCACAAGAGTCAAAAGAAAATCCAAAAGCTTTTCAAAGATCAAATCGAAGGATTTTCAACATTCAACAAAAGGAGAAAAAGCTTCATCTCAACTCCAAAGTTTTCAAACGGTCAAGAATCTTGCTGAGGCCTGATTCAATACTTCAAGAGGAGTTAAAGAGGAGAAGGAAGAAAGCCAAAGCCACAACCATCTGCAATCTTATCAGGCTTTTCTAACCCTTTTTATACTTTATTTGTATATTTGCTCAAGGGGTTTCTATATTTAAACTCTGTTATTTTGGTTGTTTGCTGATTCAATCAGTGGATTGAATCAGTGGAGGTTATTATACCTCGTTGCAAGCCGGAGTGCTTGTGTTGGGTTAGTTGTGAGCCCGTGAAAAACAACGTGTAGGGTTTTGTGCTGGTAAGCCCGTGTAAAACCGGCTGGGTTCGTTGTGATCCCGGGAAAACAACAAGTTTGAGTTGTGAACTTGTAAAACAACTCGGCTGTAATCTGAAGAGATTATAGTGTGGACCCAAGTGAATCTTGGGAGTGGACGTAGGTGTTGGTTGCACCGAACCACTATAAAATTATCTTGTGTTTGCCGTGCTATATTTTCTCTCTCTCTATCTCTCTTTATTATTTGCTTGTGTATTGATTAAAGTTAGCCTCTCACTTGCACATTTTGCTAACTAATCAACTAAAGTTAAAAAGACTTAAATTTTTAAGAACCCAATTCACCCCCCCCCTCTTGAGTTGCCATCTGGGCCAACATGTTTTGATGAGTTATTTTATATTGGTAAACAACAGCTGCCAATTTATTATTGAAAATTAGTTGTTGTGTTCTAGTTATTATTGAAAAAAATGCAAGCTGTTGGCCCAGATGGCAACCCAAGAGAGGGGGGTGAATTGGGTTCTTTTTAAAATTTAACAATAAAAAATAATTTCACAAGTTTAGGCGAAGTTTCACAACACAGTAAAAGTAAAAAAGAATGCTTAAAAAAAAGATTAGTGTTTGGATTCTAGAAAGGTAACCTAATTGTGTCTTGGTTTCTCTTTTTTGAACCAACCTCTTGATCTGAAATACTAATGAATTTATTTTATTCAGAAAAAAGAAGAAGAATCCACAAACATGGCCATTAAATACTAGAGGATTTATTTTACTCAAGAAAAAAAAGGGGAAGAATCCGCAAACATAGCTATCGGTTAGTGGGGAGCGCGCAGTACTCCTGACCTAAAAGTACATACTTTGCACAGATTCTAAGATATAATTATTGCTAAATCTATATTTTAATACAGTCCATGCTAATCTGGAATTAAGCTTTCTCTAACCTTAAATTGTTTTGATGTCAGTTGGTTTATTTTCTAAGCAAAGGACCCAAAAAAAGAGTAATTTGATTTGGAAAGCAAACTTATATGGCGACTCTCCATTTGTAGCATCAGAGATGAGTCCTATCCTTTCAAGGATATGTTCAAGCCAAACCTGCAAAAAAAATTAATGGTTAAAAGATTTCTTCACATGACCTGGTAGTACAAACTATTGAAAGCTACCTTGAACTCCTAGGCATCCACAACAATGTTGTGATCACTCCCCTCAAAAAATCCTGTATTAAAGTTGTTTTCCTGACACAGTTTAACAACATCTTCTCTAAGCATTTCATTCCATTGTTCCACCTTTTGGTTCAATTCAGCATCTACCTAAACCAGAAAAGTATATCGGTAAATAGTAGCATGTAGTCAGCCAAAACAAAAAAATTATAGATATAAAATGTCAAAGGTTATACGAAGCTTCATTGTCAACCGCAAACTACGTGAAGTATCTCCGCTACCTTTAAAATGCCTACCACTCCAATTCTCCCATGAAATGGGAGAAATGGAATCAGGACTTCCTTGACCTCCCAGAGATGAAGATTTTGAAGTACATTTCTGCATATCAGAATCATTTGAATCCACATGTGTTTCCTTTGAAACATGTTGCTTACATGTAGAGAGAGGAGTATTAATATTAAATCCAGATGTTTGTAATGGTGAGTCAAAATCCTCCATTTCAAAGTCTCCAGAGCTCTTGCTAATTATTGATAGGAAGACTGCAAGAGACCATCCAACTTTTGGTAAAGAGTAAGGAGAAATACATGAAAGCCCTGCAGATCCCTGAAAGCTGCATGAAACCCTCCTCGAAACTCATGCATTGTCTCGCCCAACTGTTGGTGTTAATTTTTCTTCAGTTCTCCTATTAAAGAACAGAAAGAGATTGATGTGTGTCCTACAAAGATAGCTAAGAAGTCATCTTACAAGCTTTCAAAGTGACATGTTATATTTGGATCATAGAAAAGGAAATTATGATAAAACTTTGGTGTGAACTCTGCATTGGATGATTCCACTCATGGTTGTCCCTTGTTAAATGAAAATATTGTCATTTGTGATTGAATATGATTGTGTTATGCATATTTAGATTTTCACATTACTATTTATTCTCACATATGCCTATGTTACTAATGTTGGGAATTGTGTCCTAAAGCCAATCAACTAACATATAGATGATTGTGCAAGTTGTAAATATATGAATTATTAATTAATAAAATATTTATTTGGCAGTATCACATCGCATCTTCTTGAAATAAATTTTTTTGTGAAGGAATCCTTAGAACCATAATCTATTCAATAAAGAGAGGGTTTATTGAGTGGTTCTTAAAATAGTCACGATCAAATGATATATAGTTATAGGACAACTATGTATCAAGTATAGATCGTTGTATGTCATATCGGTTAGTTGTCCTCTTTATCAAGGAGTGTGGTGACACTGGTATGACATGCAGGTGAGGTGTATGACATCTCACTGAACGTGACCAATCTGCGGACCTCTCTTCTGGATGCAGTAAAGTACTTATGGAGCAGTGAGTGAATCAAGATGGGATTGACCCCGTCAAATAGTTTAGAGTAAATGTCTCACTGTATTTCAATTTAGCAAAACCTTAGCCAGGGTAGTCCTTGTGAAGAGTCACAAGACTTGTGAAGATTGAGACACTTTATAGATGATCTGATTAAGGGTTGGCAGTTAAAACCTAAGTCATCTTGAGCATTGAGAGTCAAAGGGATGAATTATATGGTAACCATATGCCAGAGGTTCTTGATGTTGCTCTGCAACCTTCGGCCTATCCGGACGTAGGGTGTCATTGCTAGATGGTGACTTCGATTAGTATTGGAAGTGTTCCAGTGCTACCAGCTTAGTGTTCGAACCTATGGGGTTACACACCATAAGGTCATCTACTTGACTGGATAATCTTCACTACTTTCCAATGAGCATCACCTGGGTCACGATATCGTAATGAAGTAGAAAAACAAACTGAAAAGTTTATCAAAACCCTTCGATCAGATCGAGGTGGTGAATATCTTTCCAGTGAGTTTTTAACATATCTTGAGAAAAATGAGATTCTCTCTCAATGGATACCTCCTGGGACACCTCAGTTAAATGGAGTGTCTGAAAGGAGGAATCGAATCCTGTTAGACATAGTTCGGTCCATGATGGGCTTTGTTTCCCTGTCGATCTCCTTTTGGGGTTATGCTTTAGAGTCAGCTTGTTATCTTTTAAATAGGATCCCAAGTAAGTCCGTTAACAAAACACCATATGAGATATGGACTAGGCATAAGTCGATACTCTCACACCTTCGGGTCTGGGGCTGCTCGGCTTATGTTAAACGTTTGGAAATAGATAAGCTTGGACCTAGGTTTGACCGGTGCCTATTTGTAGGGTATCCGAAAGAGTCTAAGGGGTATTACTTTTACTTATCTGAAGAACAAAAGTTGTTCATCAGTCTTAGGGCTACCTTTTTAGAAAAAGAGTTTCTTGGTGAAGGAACTAAAGCTACTAAGATTGAACTTAGTAAAGTTCAATAAGGAGAAAAATCGACACACTTAAGAGACAATATAGAAGCAGATTTGCTTAAATCAAACCCAGATCCTATACAAGAACCATTGGGCAGATCTAGTAGGGTACTATGTCAATTGGACAAATACTATGGTTTATTGGTCTGAGATGACGATCCTATTGAACTCAATAAAAACAATGAGGATCCAATCACCTATATGGATGCAATGCAGAGGTTTGACTCTGAGAAATGGCTAGAAGCCATGAAATCCAAAATGAAGTCTATGGAAATCAATAATGTATGGACATTGATTGATCCACCCGAGGGGATAAAATCCGTTGGGTACAAATAAATTTTTAAAAGGAAAAGACGCACAGATGGGCAGGTAGAGACCTATAAAACCCGTCTAGTTGCCAAGGGATATCATTAACATTATGGTATAGGCTATGACGAGATATTTTCTCATGTGGCAATGCTCAAATCCATTCGGATTATGCTTGCTTTAGCAGCATACTTTGAATATGAAATCTGGCAAATGGATGTCCGAACAGCTTTTCTGAATGGTGAGCTAGAAGAGAAGGTGTATATGATACAACCTGAAGGGTTCACATTCATAAATGAGTCAAAAGTGTGCAAGCTTCAAAGATCCATTTATGGATTGAAGCAGGCTCGGAATTGGAACATGCGGCTTGATAAATATATCAAGATGTATGGTTTCGTTAGAAATAGAGAAGAACCTTGCATTTACAAATGGGCTAATAGTTTTGTGGTTGTATTCCTTGTATTATATGTGGATGATATTCTCTTAATCGGGAATGACATCCCAGCACTACAGAAAATAAAGGTCTGGTTGTCATCTCAGTTTTCTATGAACACTTGGGTGAAGCCTCTTATATACTTGGTATAAAAATCTATAGAGATAGATCTAAGAGGCTTCTAGGATTATCCCAATCTATGTACATAGACACTGTCCTGAAACGGTTCGGCATAGAGAATTCCAAGAAAGGCTATCTTCCAATAGGCCATGGAATTTCTCTCTCCAAAAAGAATTGTGCGACAACTCCTGAGGAAAGAGAGCGTATGAGTAGGATTACATATGCTTCGGCAGTGGGTTCTATCATGTACGCTATGACATGTACTAGACCAGACATGGCATACTCACTAGGGATAGTGAGCAGATACCAGTCTGACCCAGGTGATGCTCATTGGAAAGTAGTGAAGACTATTTTTAAGTATTCGCGAAATACTAAGGACCAATGGCTAATTTATGAAAAACCTGACTTAAAACTTGTGGGGTATACTGACTCCAATTTTTAGTCAGATAGGAATGATAGCAAGAGTGTTTCAGGATTTATTTTTATCCTTAATGGAGGAGCGATCTGCTGGAAAAGTTTCAAGCAACACACTGTGGCGGACTCCATTTGCAAGGCGGAATATATTGTAGCATCGGATGTAACAAAGGAAGCTGTATAGTTACGAAAGTTTCTAGAAGAACTGGAAGTGACACCTTCTCTGGATGGTTCTATTTTGGTGTACTGTGACAACATCGGAGCCATTGCTCAAGCCAAAGAGCCGAAGTCCTATCAATGCACCAAACATATTCTACGCCGTTATCACCTTGTGCGAGAAATCGTGGAGTGAGATGACATCGACCTTCAGAAGATTGATGGAAAGGAGAACCTAGCCGACCCATTCACTAAAACTCTCGGAATCAAAGAATTTGATGACCATAAATGGAAGATGGGCATTAGATACTATTCTGAGTAGCTTTAGTCTCTTCCTGAAATAAATTCTTTTGTGAAAGAGTCCTTGGAACCATAATCTATTCAATAAAGAGAGGGTTTATTGAGTGGTTCTTAAAATAGACATGACTAAATGATATATAGTTATAGGACAACTATGTATCAAGTACGAGTCGTTGTATGTCATATGGGTTTATTGTCCTCTTTACCAAGGAGTGTGGTGACACTGGTATGATATGCAGGTGAGGTGTATGACATCTCACTGAACGTGATCAATCCGCGAAACACTCTTCTGCCAAGAAGTGTTCATGAAGGGATATCCGAACATCGGGTGTCATTGCTAGATGGCGACTTCGATTAGTTTTGAAAGTATTCCAGTGCTACCGGCTTAGTATTCGAACCTATGGAGTCACACACCATAAGGGATTCTACCTGACTAGATGATTGATAAACTAAATGTTAGTAAATTAATTGAAGATTTATATTGGCAATACGATTGCTGGCTAGCTCAATTTGATTGAGCTATGAATATCTGGGTCAAATCAAATAGGATTTGGTTTGGGCTTAAATTTAGGTAAGCCTAATGTTAACATCCTTACCCGTTTAAATTCAAATTATGAATTTGAATTTCAAACTGATTTTAATTTCAAGTTTAAAGATTGAATTTTGAATTCAAAATTTTAAGTTTGAATTTAAAATGGATGTTAATGACCTCTCCCTAATTATCCCTCATTCCTTAATTTCTAACCTTTTCGGTTTTTAACTAAAAAAGAAGATGAAAAGTTTCTTCTTTAACTTCTAACCTTTTTGGTTTTTAATTGAAAAAGAGATAAAAAGTTTCTTCCTTAACTTCTAATCTTTTCGGTTTTTAACTGAAAAAGAAGATGAATGGTTCTTTCTTGTCTTTCAAGAAACATTGGAAAAGAAAAAGACAGGGAGATGAAAAGTTTTTAGGGTGAAAGGGATTCTGGCTATAAAGCCTAGGGTAAAATGTTTCCTTGGATATCACATCCTTTTGACAATTCCAAGAGCACCTTGGTGTTAAAAAGAAAAAATCTCATCGTCGAAGCCTATGAGAGAAGCTAGCACTCCGAAGAAGCTGATTAGGACCAGAACCCAGTGTGGATCACCTGTAGAGGCCATACACCTTTGTGTGGCTTACAAAAGTTGTAGCTACCATCGCCTTCTACCGTTGTGTGAATTATTAAGCATCAAAAGGTAAAAGATTCAATAGTTATTGGTGACTTAGATATGATCTAAGACACTAAGCCACAAACATAGATATGATCTATATTATTTGTATTAACATAGATTTGATCTGTGCACGTTATTTATATTTACATAGATTTGATCTATGTCCTTTTCTTTTATATCTTTATATATAATTTTATATAGTAATCCTATTGTAGGCTGATATTGGATTAGATATAATATCTTATCGCTTTCGTTGCGTATTTATTTTAGTAAATTTTAAAATGCATATCTGTAGCCTACAAAAGTTTGACTAACATTGGTATCAGAGCAACACATATGACATATAACGACCTATACTTGATACATAGTTGTCCTATAACTATATATCAATTGGTCGCTGCTATTTTAAGAACCACTCAATAAACCCTCTTTTTATTGAATAGATTATGGTTCTAAAGACTCCTTCATAAAAGAATTTATATCAGGAAGATGCGATGTAATGAACTACCAAATAAATATTTTATTAATTAATAATTTATATATATTTACAACTTGCACAATCATTTACATGTTAGTTGATTGGTTTTAGGACACAATCCCCAACATTAGTAACATAGGCATATGTGAGAATAAATAGTAATGTAAAAATCTAAATATGCATAACACAATCATATTCAATCACAAATGACAACATTTTCATTTAACAAGGGACAAGCATGAGTGGAATCATCCAATGCAGAGTTCACACCAAAGTTTTATCATAATTTCCTTTCCTTTTATCCAAATATAACATATCACTTTGAAAGCTTGTAAGATGACTTCTTAGCTATCTTGGTAGGACACACACCAATCTCTTTCTATTCTTTAATAATCTCTTTCTATTCTTTAATAGGAGAACTGAAGAAAAATTAACACCAACAGTTGGATGAGACAATGCATGAGTTTCGAGGAGGGTTTCGTGCAGCTTTCAAGGATCTGCAGGGCTTCCATGTATTTCTCCTTACTCTTTACCAAAAGCTGGATGGTCTCTTGCGAGTCTTCCTATCAATAATCAGCAAGAGCTCTGGAGACTTTGAAATGGAAGATTTTGACTCACCATCACAAACATCTGGATTTAGTTTTAATACTCCTCTCTCTACATGAAAGCAACATGTTTCAAAGGAAACACATGTGGATGGATTCAAATGATTCTCATATGCAGAAATGTACTTCAAAATCTTCATCTCTGTGAGGTCAAGGAAGTCCTCATTCCATTTATCCCATTTCACGGGAGAATTGGAGTGGTAGGAATTTTAAAGGTAGTGGAGATACTTCGCGTAATTTGCAGTTGACAATCGAAGCTTCGTATAACCTTTGACATTCTATATCTATAATTTTTTTGTTTTTGGCTCTACTGTTTCCTGATATACTTTTCTGGTTATAGGTAGATGCTAAATTGAACCAGAAGGTGGAACAATGGAATCAAATGCTTAGAGAAGATGTTGTTAAACTGTGTCAGGAAAACAACTTTAATACAGGATTTTTTGAGGGGAGTGATCACAACATTGTTGTGGATGCCTACGAGTTCAAGGTAGCTTTCAATAGTTTGTACTACCAGGTCATGTGAAGAAATCTTTTAACCATTAATTTTTTGCAGGTTTGGCTTGAACATATCCTTGAAAGGATAGGACTCATCTCTGTGCTGCAAATGGAGAGCTGCCATATAAGTTTGCTTTCCAAATCAAATTACTTTTTTTTTTGTCCTTCGCTCAGAAAATAAACCAACTGGCATCAAAACAATTTAAGGTTAGAGAAAGCTTGATTCCAGATTAGGATGGACTGCATTTAAATATAGATTTGGCAATAATATATAGAATCTGTGCAGAGTACTTATCAGAGAGTGCAGGAGTTCAGGTTATAAGTGAAAGAAATAACAGCACTATAATATGCTGACTGCGCCTCAAACATGTTGCATGGATTGGAAAGGAAGTATGAGGAGTACTGCGCGCCCCCACTAACCGACAGCTATGTTTGCGGATTCTTCCCCTTTTTTTTGAGTAAAATAAATCCTCTAGTATTTAATGGCCATGTTTGTGGATTCTTCCTCTTTTTTCTGAATAAAATAAATTCACTAGGATTTCAGATCAAGAGGTTGGTTCAAAAAAGAAAATCCAAGACACAATTAGGTTACCTTTATAGAATGCAAACACTAATCTTTTTTTTTAAGCATTCTTTTTATTTTTACTGTGGTGTGAAACTTCGCCTGAAGTTTGCATTTCTGCTTGTTGTATAGAAGGGTTCAAACACATTAAAATTTTATATATTTTCGGATAGATTCACTTGGCCTTTTGCTATCATGTTCCACTACCTTGAAACTTCAATCCAAGTATCTCATTTAATTATGTTTTAGAAAATGACTTGATTGCTAAACCTCATATTCTAAAAGGATATGGTTTTCTTACATGCTGGCTTTTTCTCTTGTCATTGGTTAAACGAAAGAAAGAGTAGAAACTGATTGAAGGCTCGTTCAAATTTTGTTATCCTCAAAGCAAGCGATAGGTACCATTAATCTTGATATGGCCGGTAGTGCCATATAGGCATTAACGGTGAAACTAACTGACGGCATGGACCAAATGGTGCGGCCCTGCATCTCCAAGATGGCCCTCAGCAGCCCGCTTCTTTAAAGCGGCCCTCGGCAGCCTCGCATCTTCGGCGGCCCTACTTCTCCAAGGCAGCCCTCGACAGCCCATTCTCTTCAAAATCGGCCTTAGCGCCGACTGCTACACTAGCCGCCGCATCGACTCCAGGATGAGCCGCAAGGCCTACGTGGCCCCTCATGAGAAAGGCTATATAAAATATAAAGTTTATATGCAACGAGAAAGGCTGCTTATTAGATAAACTTTATAGGATTGATTGGCTTTTATGATTTCAATCAATATAGAGTATTCTATAACATGTAGACAATAGAAGGATCATTTGGTAGCTTATCTTAAAGCAAGACCTACTGCAACATTTATAATAAGTAAAATATATTAGATTTATTTTTTAAAAAATTAAAATATATTTTTAATCCTTAAACATTTATTTAATTTTTTTTCTTAAACTTTCAATTATCATAATTTATTTATTATATTTTTAAAATAATTTATTTTAATAATTTATTATATAAAATTAATTAAGATTAATAGAATAATTGATATATTATTTTTTAAATTTTATTTTTTAAATATTAAATTAATTAAAAATTAAATTTTTAAAAACTAAATTTAAAAAATAAAATAATTATTTTTTAAAATTAAAATTTTAATTAATTTAATTAATTTAATTTAATTTTTAAAAATAAAATTTAAAAATTAATTTTTTAATTAATTTAATTTTTAATTGATTAATTTTTTAATTGATTAATTTTTTTTAATTAAATTTTTAAATTAATTTTAATTTATTTTTAAAATTTATTTTTTTATAAATTTTAAAAAATAGTAATTAAAATTTTTTATTTTTTTATTATTTTTTTTTTTTCAATTAGAGTTTTCTTATAACTATATTTTTTTATTTTTGTTTTTGTTTCAAATTTTTTTCTAGTCGATATTTTTCTTTTCTGTGGACGAATAATACCATGATTTATTTTGTTTGGAGATATGAGAAAAGAGATAATATGGGAGAAAAAGAAGGAAATAATTTTATTTAGAGAAAAGGATAATTTTTTTTACAAAAGTGGCAGGGGTAATTTTGTCAAAAAATTATTAGATTACAACATATCCGATAATATGGATAATCACCTTCCTTCGAGATAATCTCGATTACCATTCAAGTGGTAATCCAGATTACCATTCAAAATATGTACCAAACATGATTATCTTATGGGTCCTATTTATCAAGATTACCTGGCAATGCATTAAATGCAACCTAAGGCTTAAAAGTTAGGTTGTGTGTATCTTTGTTGAAGTCTATATAATTTCGCCGTCTTATTCAAATATCAACTTAACCACTAATCTCCTCCAAATGATTATAATGGTTGCAGCAACTCCTCCTTCTATTCTTATCCAGATGATCATTGACTATCTTTGCATATTCACATTAAATATATTTAATATATATCCAATATAAAGACAAATATAAATGTATATGTAGCTTTCCATGCATATTCAGGTATTCATGCCACTCAAATTAAGGGGTTTCAAGTATTCTTTGGTACAAAGCTAATAAAAGGAGAATTCCCCAACAATAGAACCATTTAGGGAGTCAATATGTATGAAGCAAGAATGCGAGGAAGATTGTCAAACAAATGAATGAGTAGAGATTGTTTGACAGAGTGCCGTAAGTAGGAGCACAAACGAATTGAACAGCTTAAGCTCTGCTAAAGAAAAGCTTGAGTCAATCTCAGTTTAAAGCTAGACAAATTAAGCTTGAACTAGGAGTATAATCGAACTGAATCGAGTCAACTCAGTACCAAGCTTGAGCTCGACTCAACTCTAAAATTTGAAGCTCGACATTCGACTTGAGCTCAGTTGAATTTCTTATTTAATTGGCATTTTCTTTTATTCTTTGTCAATTAAATGTTAATTTAACCTTAACTATATTTTCAATGAAAATTGAAATCATGAGTCAAGCTTTGATTTAAGCTTGAAACAAGCTTAATTCATGCTCAAGATGATTTCAGCTTGATTTAGGATGGTCAAGCTAATGATATAGGCTCATGTTTGGCTAAACTAAAAATTAATTGCAATTTGAATTCGAAATAATAATAAACAAATCAAGTCCAACCTTGGAATTTAAGGTCAATATTAATTTCAAAGCAAGTTTAATCAACCCAAGCTCAGTCAAGCCCATATCGATTCCACCACTAGCTGTAACCTTTTTATATGCTTATCTCCCACCTCTTAATTAAGGGAAAAAGCATAGTATCTTCTGGCATTCTTTCCTTTTAGTCTTCAAAAATTAATTTTCTGCTCCTTTCAAAATTTCTCCTAAACTAAGGGGGTGTTTAGTTTGTGGAATCCTGACAGATTTTCAAGCATTTTATGAAAATGTTTTAGGATCCTCACGTTTAGATCAGTAAATAAAGGCAACTGCCTAAGCATTTAAGATGTCAACAAAAATCATATTATTACAAAATGTGGTAATGTAATTACCATCAAAAGGGTGATAATGTGAAATTGCCGCATACGTAACATCAATATTCTCGAACCAAAAAAAAAAACTCAAGTAACTTATATATTACATAACTATAAATTAATTATATATAAAAATTATTATGAAACAAATATAAAAATTAATATTATAAAGTTTTATATTATATCATATTATATTATATTATATTTAACTTTTTATTATATTACTATAAATAATAAAAAGTTGTTATATTAAACTATATGTAATAAATAATTATTTCAATGTAATTATATTTATATAGTTATTATTATTAATATATTTTTTATATTAATATATTAATAAAATTTAATATTATGTAATATAATATAATATTAATATAGTTATTACACATTAAAACTTAAATACGAACCGTGCTCTCTAATCAATAATAGAAGCACAGATTAAGCATGATAAACTTAAATACAGAGACCAGAAAAATGCTTCAATATGCCATATATGTTTGCAAGACTTGGCTCTAGAGTCATCTACATCATGATAGAATTGGATAAAAAATAGAAAAGGCTTTATAGGATAAAAATAGCAATTGGCGAATATTGGACAAGAAACATAAAAATTGTATGCCAATCAAGAGAATGCAGGGCATAGGACTTCCAGTTACTGTAAATTGGGAATAGAAGTAACATTAAAAAAAAAACTATATGTTTAACCTAAGGCATAGGAAGTCTAGCATGAGTCCTTTTTGAAACTATATGTTTAACCTAACGCAGATAACAAGATGCTTAAATTTTATGTTCTTTCCTTTCAATATAAAGACAAAGAAACAATCGAAGCATACTGACCCTCTGAAGAAATATTAAGAGGCTCAATAAACTCAGGGAATTCAATTTCTTCAATTGCCTTGATCACATCCTCTGCATTGATCGTTTGCCTTTTTGATTCTTCGAAAATGTCGTTTGCGCTGCACAAAATTATGCTTCTGAAGTCAGCTCGCAGCACCTAATAACTTATCCATAACCAAAATTTTTCACAAACACACGATTGAAATTATTGAATCAAAGAAGTCCAACTACCTCTGATGAATACGGATCCATGAATTAGTATATTTGTGAAACAATATTGAAAAAGAAAAAAAAGGAGAAAAAAAAACACCAAGAAACAAAAACAGTTCAATCAGACTATTTTCACTTTCTTCAAATGTTTCGATGCAAAGAATTGCTTTAAAATTAAAACAGATATAATTAATCGGAGTCTCAGAAATCCTGGAAGATTTCAAGAGGCCTAAAGAAAAATCTAATCGAGGGCATCGAGAGGGGAGAAGAACAAGGCTCACGTAGCCGAAAGGTAGTGGACAAAGATGCGGGCGCTCTCCTCGAAGGCTAGGAACGCTTCTTTTTGCACGTTAACATCCTTTTCCCCTCCGCCTCCGGAGGACAACTCGGCCAGCTTGTCCTTCACCACCCGCTGCCGCTGCCTCTCTCTCTCCCCCTCCTCCCTCCTCTTCGGCCATTTCTCTAAACCTTCACAAAAGCTCTACTTTGGGTTTCAAAAGAGGGCCGATCTCGCCGTTTCAAAGCCTTCCCGCCCCTCCCGCCTATTATTGCGATCGAATTATCTTTTTGCTTCCCGTAATGGCATCCGAAATAAAAAAAATTGGTAAGTGATTTTTTTATTATTAGTTAACAAATTAAGCGGATTGGATCTGGTTGCTTGTTTATTAAATAGGTCAAGTTTGGATTTTAAATTAAAAACATTTCTAATATTTCTAAATATTTCATTTTATAAAAATTTTAAAATAAATGCTATAAATATAATATTATTAATATGTAAAATAATAAATAATAGATATTTAATACTAACAACAAATATTAATAATAATAAATAAATAAATATTAAAATATTATTGAGTATTATGAAAATAAATATTAAATATTTATTACATAAATTTTCAATATTTTCATAGAAAATATTAAAATATTTATAAAAAGTTATATGAATTTGTATAGATGTTATAAAATAATATTTATAGAAAAGCTTTACAATCCTCATATAAATTTTGTTTTTAAGAACAACTATCCAAACATAAATATGTAAATTTTTGGAATTCTAAAATGCTGCATTTTGAAATTCTAGAAAATTTCTAAAATAACTCATCCAAACATAGAAAAGCTTTACAATCCTCATATAAAATTTTGTTTTTAAGAACAACTATCCAAACATAAATTTGTAAATTTTGGAATTCTAAAATGTTGCATTTTGAAATTCTAGAAATTTCTAAAATAACTCATCCAAACATAGCCTTAAAGTAAAGATAATTCCTTTCGGTTAAATAGAATGGATTAAAAAAACTTATATCTGTTATGATTGCAATGACAATGAACATCTAAGTTAAGACGTGAAGGTGCAGTAATAGTTGTTAAGCTCACAACATCTTTCACCAATCCATTTTTTTGTTCGATTAATTCTTGGCAAGGATTTTTTTATTTAATATTATGTATAAATGAATTCTAATACAACACGAACACTTGATGGTAAAAAGATACTACTTGCTCAAATGAATTGTGATAGAGCCAAATTATGCCAGCAACCAATTGACACCCAGCCAAGAAATATGTGGCCATTAGTCCAAATCATTGATACCTATCATAACAAAAGTAGTGTCAGAAGGACACGATCAATAAGGTTATTGGCCATTCTACCTAGCAAAGTTACAAACCATACGAGCACGATAAGACTAGAGACATACACTCCTATGGTAAGGGACATGGGCCATGGCAGCTAAAGATGTTCCATATATTAACCAGCTCCATCATGATAAGACACGCGACTGCGATACAAGTAGCCCCAACATTGGGTCCCAAACCTACCTATAGAAGGAAGCTCCATCTAAATACAAAAGGATGTTTTCTTTCCTTCCCTCGCTAAGCCATTATAGTTAACGAACAAGGATGGGGATACCCAGCCGAATAAACGGATACCTATCGGATATCCGTTTGATTGTTTACATAAAAAAATAAAATTATTTTATTAAATTTATAATTTATTAAAAATTTTAAAAAATACTAATAAATAAATCTAATGGAGCTCTTTGAATTAACTTCTAACCAGAGACGGCACGGGGTGGCTTTTACCGGTCCCCATCCCCGTTAGAAAAAATATCCCCGTTCCCCATCCCGTTAAGCCATTATAGTTAACAGAACGGAGATGGGGATACCCAACCGGATAAACGGGTACCTACCGGATATCTGTTTGATCGTTTACATAAAAAATAAAATAATTTTATTAAATTTATAATTTATTAAAAATTTAAAAAATTACTAATAGAAAAATCTAATGGAGCTCTTTGAATTAACTTCTAACAACTGTCCATTACTTCTTTGAATTAACTCTCCCTCAATCAGACTTGCCAAGTTTATTGAAAGTTGAAACATTTGATGGAGCTCCAAATCCAACGTAAGAGTGCTAGCGTTATTATAAAAGAAAGAAAAACATGATATTTAAAAATGAAAAAAAAATCTACTCTTTCTAGGATAAGGAAGAAGAGAATGAAAGTGAGAAAGGAAATAACTAACAAGAAAAAAAAATCCAAAAATGATGATTTTTTTTCCTTATCTTTTTGCTTCCCGTAATGGCATCCGAAATAAAAAGATTGGTAAGTAATTTTTTTATTATTAGTGTTGTTGCCAAATCACTTGCTATGAGCGCCGGGTGAGCTGAGATCTCTGCAGGCCTTCGAGAGTGTAGAGAGGTCACCGTCTTCCTTTTGGGGCCTGCAAGAAAAGTCCCGGACCGGTAGTTCCGGTGGGGACCCTCCGACGCTCAAGTCAATGATCTGAAGAACAGGGATTTTTTAATGAAAGAGTCCAGATTGAGTCCCCTCCCCCTCGTTGTGAGTCGGGGTTTTTTATATACCTGTTCGGGGGTCCCTCTTACCCTTTGTTCGCAACAGTTGAATCCTCCCGGATGGTTGGCAGTTTTTGTTCCTTTGACGTGCCGCAAAGGACGGGCAGTGGGGCCGAACGTGGGGGGTCATGCCTGCCGTCAGTGGCGATAAGGGAAGGCACATTCGTTGCCCACGTCGCCGAGCACGTTCATAGTGAAGTTATCCGCCACTCTCAAGGGATGTGGGCCACGTAGCTTGAACGTGGGTGGCCGTTGCCGAAACCGACGCCAAGGCCGATGCGAAGGTCGAGATGGGCTGTGACTGATGCCGACGCCGTTGCCAAGACCGACGCCGTGGTCGAAGTGGGCCACGGCCGACGCCAAGATCGAGGTGGGCCGCGGAGGAGATAGGCCGTTGCCGAGGCCAATGCTGACGACATTGCCGAGACCGACGCCGTGGTTGAAGTGGACCGCGGCCGATGCCAAGATCGAGGTGGGCCGCTGCTAAGATGAGCCCAAGGCCGAGAAGAGCGAAGTGCGCCGGACTGCCTTGGAGCCGTCGGCCATGGAGCCGTCGGCCATGGGGCCGTCGGCCTTAGATTAAGCAATTGGGTGCGCATGGCTTTATGAGGCCATAAACGCCACAGTGGTCGAAGGGCCCTTTGGAGGCCAAAGGGGGCTCCATCGGTTTCCTTCCTTCATGGTTCTCTAACGGCGTTGGATCAGCCACATCAGATGCCCCCTCGCCCCTGAGATAAAGCGGGCCCACCCCAGCAAAGCGAAAGGGGCGTTACCTCTCAAGTGGCTGATCCCCACCTGACTTTGGGTCTTCAACTTTTGACATGATGTTTGGATGTGGGTCCCTGTCCACATGCCATGGAGGCAGAGAGCCAGTGAGGCCACAATGATGCTCCTGAGGCAAAAGGAGCCATTGAGCCTTTTTCGTAGATGTTTGCCTTTGCGTCGTGTTTGATGTCGACGCCGATTACCGGCTTGAGAGCTTGGGAGCGGATGCCCATCAACTATGAACTGGGGAGTTGGCTTCTCCCAGCTGTGAGTTGTCTTGAGGCTTCTTGATGGCTGAAAGTAACCAGCTATATGTTGCAAGTGTGTAATTTAAATAAAGGTATTACCCGATTGGCCGTTGGCCGCTGATACAGAGTTGAGGCCGTTGAGGCTGAAATGAAGCCGTTGAGGCTGTAACGAAGCCGCTGAGGCAAAGTTGAGGCCGTCGAGAGCCTCTTGAACCCGGAGGATGACTTGGGAGTCGCTGGGATTCGACCATGCTTGGGAGCCTTTAACCCCGGAGGGTGGCCAGAGAGTTGAGAGTCGTTAGGTGCCTTTTTCTTTAAAGAAATTGGTCTCCTTCTGCAAAGTTAAGTGTGCCAACGCGGAGCGGGGCTTGAAGGTGCTGACGCGGAGCCGGGCTTGAAGGTGCCGACGCGGAGCCAGCTTGGAGGTGCCGATGCGGAGCCAGGCTTTAAGTGCCGACACGGAGCCGGTCTTTAAGTGCCAACGCGGAGCCAAGCTTGGAGGTGCCGATGCGGAGCCGGGCTTTAAGTGCCGACGCGAAGCCGGTCTTTATGTGTCGATGCGAGGCCAGTCTTTAAGTGCGATGCAGGGCCAGTCTTTAAGTTACCGGTGCGGAACCGGTCTTTTTTGCCGATGCGGAGCCGGTCTTTGGTGCCGATGCGGAGCCGGTCTTTAGTTGCCGGTGCAGAACTGGTCTTCTTGTGCCGATGCGGAGCCGGTCTTAAATTGCCGGTGCGGAACCGGTCTTTTTGTGCCGATGCGAAGCCGGTCTTAAGTTGCCGGTGCGGAACCGGTCTTTTTGTGCCGACGCGGAGCCGGTCTTTTAAGTGCCGACGCGGAGCCAGTCTTTTAAGTGCCGATGCGGGGCCGGTCTTTAAGTGCCGACGCGGGGCCGGTCTTTAAGTTGTCGATGCAGAACCGGTATTTTTGTGCCGACGCCGAGCCGGTCTTTGGTGTGCCGATGCTAAGCCGATCTTTTTGTGCCGACGCGGAGCCAGTCTTTTTCTAAAAAATATACTCATCCCAAGAGCATGTAAAATAAGGATATTCTGAATAATACTTTATTAAAAAAAATAAGCTAATAAAATCAGCAAGCTACTGATAATACCGTCGTAAGTTGTCCGCATTCCACGTGCGGGGGAAGCTTCCCATCTATCCCTTCCACTTTTACGCTCCGTGATGGAGCACTTCTATGACGCGATAAGGTCCTTCCCATTCTGGTGCCAGCTTGCTTCCTTTCGTCGACTTTTTGAGCTGCTGCTCGAGCCTCATGAGATCATGCTATTGTTTTTTCCATTGGGGCATTGTTGATGCCAGTCTGAGGCGCTGGAGGTGCCGACGTACCCGGGGCAATGGGATTTTGTTCGAACGAACTTGCCCAAGTGACCCTGCTGGACAAGCTCTTCAATGGCCATCTTCAAATGGCGGAAGTCTTCAGTGTCATGTCCATAGTCTCGGTGATACCGGCAGTAAAGCTCTTTGTTGCGGGGGTTTACTGACTTTAGGGGACGTGGGCGTTGAAAGTAAGGTTCCTCCTCAATCTCTAGTAGGATGTGGGAGATCGGAGCCATGAGAGGAGTAAACTGCTCCTTTGGAACCAGCGCCTGGGGCCAGTGGTCAAAGCGACGGGGTGGTTCGGGCTGCCTGGATCGTCCCGCAGTTGGTTCCGTGGGTGTCGGCTTCTTATTGGAACTCTTGTCAGCTTCCCTTCTGGACGAGTCAGCCTCATCGGCGCGGATGTACTTGTTGGGGAGTTTGTTGAAAAATTATATGCCCCAATCTTATTGATTTTGATGATTACCAAAAGCCATGTGTATATTAAAAGATGTAATGAGTTTATTTACATGAGCAATGAATTTATTTAGAACAATGAATGAGAATGTTAAAGTATAACTTTAATCAATTTGAAAGTAACTTCAAGCTCAATGATTATGCCTTTAAAAAGAAATTCAATACTTAATATTTCAATCAATGAGTTTTTGGAACATTTCTTGAAGTGATTCTTAATGTCAATTTTATAGTATTCAAGTCAAAATAATGATTTAAAATGAATCTGGAACGAACTTAAAGTCAATCAGAAAACCTTCTGATTTTTGATACGTTCCGGAGCCGACTCTTGAGTTTCAGAGTCGACTCCCCTCAGAGTACAAAATAACTGTCTGTCTCGAGTCGACCCACGTAATTTCTCGAGTTGACCCCTGATTCTGTCGAGCCGACTCCATGACTGTGCGAGTCGACTCCGCTCAGACACCAGAGGTATGTTTTTCTGAGTATTTCACGAGTGGACCCCAACTTTTCATGAGTCGACCCCCGACTTTCAGGAGTCGACACTTTACTTTTGATGAGTCGACCCTATAACTTTCTGAACATTTCTATTTTTAGTATCACGACCTCGAGCCGACTCGGGAAAAGCATGAGTCGACTCCAGCAAATCTGGGCAAAATTTTTTTGAATGCCAACTCAGCGCCAACGGCTAGATTTTGATTAACGACTATTTTTCTTTGTTTCTAACGACTATATTTTTGCAGAATCTATAAATAGAGAAGCCGTTTTCAAATCAAAAATAGACAAAAAGAGAGATATTCATTTCAAGAGAAAAGAAAAGAAAAATCAGAAAAACAGAGCTTCATTTGAAAAAATCCATGATTCAAAATAGAGTGAAAGAAAGAGTGTGAAATCAAAGGAAGCTCCTTCTGTGTTCAAGCTCAACAATCCAAGGAAGCTTCAGAAGAAAATCCAAGAGCTATTCAAGAGCATTTCAAGTGATTTTCAACACTCAAAGAAAAGAGGAAAAGCCCAAATCAACTCCAACTTACATTCCATGAAGAATCCAAGCTGAGGCCCGATTCTATACTTCAAAGGAGTTGAGGAAAAGAAGAAAAGCTCAAAGCCAACCAACTGCAAATCAGGCTTTTCTAAACTTTATTCTTATAATTGTTTATCTGCTCATTGAGGAGCTTTGTAACTGAAAAACAATACTTCTATTCTTTGTGTCTAGTTCAATCTGGAGGATTGAACTAGTTGAGGTAGTCTTGCCTCGGTACAAGCTTGGTAAAGCTTGGGTTAAGGGTTTTTGTGCTGGTGAGCCCTTGAAAACCAATTGGGTTTATTGTGCGCCCGAAAAAAAAAAAGTTTGAGTTGTAAGCTTGTAAAACAACTCTGCTGTAATCTAGGGTGATTATAGTGTGGACCCAAGTGAATCTTGGGAGTGGACGTAGGTGTTGGATACACCGAATCACTATAAACTCTTTGTGTTTGCCGTGCTTACATTGACTCTTTCTCTATCTCTGTTTTATTCACTGCACTTTGTATTTGCATTGCTATTGCCTTCATTCTTCTTAAGCAAACATTTTAAAAGGCTAATTTTAAAAGAACCCAATTCACCCCCCCCTCTTGGGTTGTCATCTGGGCTAATAATTGGTATCAGAGATAGTGCTCATTAGATTTTGATCATACGATCAAGAGCTAAAGTTCCAAATGGCAACACAAGTTGGATCATTTGCTGAAGGTCATTCTACAAATAGACCTCCACTGTTTAATGGTTCAAATTATTCATATTGGAAAGCTAGAATGAGGATATTCATTCAAGCTTCTGATTATGAGCTATGGGGTGTTATAATCAATGGACCTAGTACACCCACACATGTTATAGATGGCACTATTGTTCCTAAGCCCGAAAGGGACTGGAATGATAATGATAGGAAAATGGCACAGCTCAATGCTAAGGCCATGAATGTCTTATATTGTTCTTTAGATGCTAATGAATTTAATAGAATCTCCACATGTAATTCCGCAAAGGAGATTTGGGATAGATTAGAGGTTACCCATGAGGGTACCAACCAAGTTAAGGAATCTAAAATTAATATTCTTGTTCATAAATATGAATTATTTAGCATAGAACAATCTGAAACCATTGCATGCATGTACACTAGATTCACAGATATTGTAAATGGTTTGAAAAGTCTTGGTAAGACATATACTAACTCTGAACTTGTTCGAAAAATTCTTAGGTCATTACCAAGATCATGGGAAGCAAAAATGACAGCAATCCAAAAAGCTAAGGACCTCAACACTTTACCCTTAGAGGAGCTTCTAGGCTCTCTTATGACCCATGAGCTGACTATGAGGCAGCATGTAGAGGAGGACACAAAGAAAAAGAAAGTAATTGCCCTCAAAGCTGCAAAAAAAGAAGAGAGCAGCAGTGATGATAATGATGATAATGATGAAGAGACTGCTCTCTTAGCAAAGAAATTTAAAAGATTCATGAGGAGAAAGAAACCCTTCTACAAGAAAAAATTTGGAGCTAAATGGGAAGAAGAAAAGGATAAAAATAAGGACAAGGACAAAGAAAAAGAGAAAGACCCCTTGACTTGTTATGAGTGTAATAAACCGGGGCACTTTAGGAATGAATGTCCAAAATTGAAGAAAGCCTACAAAAAGAAAAAGAAGGCTTATGTGGCGACATGGAGTGACAGCGAGGAATCTTCTTCCAAGAAGAAGAACAAAAGGAAGTCGCAAACGTATGTTTCATGACGGACGACAATGATAAGGTAAGTTCCGACAACCCTTGCGATGAATTTGCTTTTGATGAACTCTTTGATGCTTTTAATGAACTTGTTGGGGATTTCAAGGTTTTGAAAAAGAAATATAAGATTTTGAAAAATGAAAACTTAACTTTCATTCAAGAAAAGGAAAATCTTAATAATGAAGTTAAGAAACTTAAATCGAAAATAAAATTTTAATAAAAGAAAAAGAATTAATCTCTAATGAAAATGATAAACTAAGGAAGGAGGTTGAAAAACATAAGAACATAGTTTATAAGTTTACATTAAGTTCAACTAAACTAAACATATTGTTAAATAGTCAAAAAGCAGTTTTTGACAAAACCGGATTAGGATATAACACTTTAAGAAAACAAAAATCATTAAAAAATATTTTTGTGCGTGCTGGCCAAAATAATTTTACATGCTTTAAATGTAATCAAACAGGACATAAATCTTATGAATGTAAAATTCTAAAACCTAATAAAAACTTAAATGTTAAAGGAAAGAAAATATGGGTTCCGAAAGGAACAATATTTGTTGGTACTAACCATGAAGGACCCAAGAAAGCTTGGGTACCTAAACATAAAGTTTGATATCGTTGCAGGAATGTCTTGTGGCCAAGAGATCAAAGAGAAAGTGATATCTTGATAGTGGCTGCTCAAGACATATGACGGGTGACAAAGAAGAATTCATCACCCTTGAAGAAAAGAAAGGAGAGTTGTTACATTTGGCGACAATGGCAAAGGCCAAATCTTGGGGTTTGGTAACATTCAAATAACTCCCTCCACATTTATTGAAAATGTACTTTATGTTGATGGTTTAAAGCATAACTTAATTAGTATAAGTCAATTATGTGACAAAGGTTTTAAAGTATCTTTTGAATCTTCCTTATACACAGTAGCTAATCCCATTGATAATAGCATTGTTTTTATTGGAAATAGAAATGGCAATGTATACATGATTGATTTAGACAAATTGTCTACTAATAATCATTGCTTAGTTGCTAATAATGCTAATATGAATGAGATTGGTTGGTTATGGCATCGAAGATTAGGTCACGCAAGCACACACCTGATTTCAAAACTAATAAGAATGGATTTAGTAAAAGGTTTACCTAAATTAGATTTTGAAAATAACAAGATATGTGATGCATGTCAGTTTGGAAAACAAATAAGAAGTTCTTTTAAATCCAAAAATATTATTTCAACTTCTAGGCCATTAGAGCTACTTCACATGGACCTTTTTGGACCGACTAGAACCACAAGTCTAGGAGGAAAGAAATATGGTCTTGTGATAGTAGATGATTACTCTAGATTCACTTGGGTAATGTTTTTAGCTCACAAAGATGAGACTTTCTCGATATTCATGAAATTCTTCAAGAAAGTAACAAATGAGAAAACACTACCATAGTGTCTCTAAGAAGTGATCATGGAACTGAATTTGAAAATCACTTATTTGAAAGTTTTTGCAATGAAAATGGTATTAATCATAACTTTTCTGCACCTAAGACCCCACAACAAAATGGTGTAGTTGAAAGGAAAAATAGGACTCTAGAAGACATGGCCCGTACCATGCTATGTGAAAGTAAACTCCCGAAATACTTTTGGGCGGAAGCTATCAACACAGCATGTTACATCCTAAATAGAGCCTTAATAAGACCTATCTTAAAGAAAACACCTTATGAATTATGGCATGATAGAAAACCCAACATTAAATATTTTCATGCATTTGGTTGTAAATGTTTTGTTCACAATAATGGTAAAAATAACTTAGGCAAATTTGATGCTAAATCTGATGAAGGAATATTCTTAGGATACTCTACAACTAGTAAAGCTTATAGAGTATTTAACAAAAAACTTTAGTTGTTGAAGAATCCATTCATGTAGTCTTTGATGAATCTTTAGCAACTCGTTCTGAAATTTTGATGATGAAGAAGATACAAACTTAATTGAGAAAGATCTTGAAAAATTAAATATTGATGTATCTTTAGATCAAGAACAAGTCGATAAAGATAATGATTCACCTAAGGATGATGATACTAACACTAATCATAATGATGTAGATCTACCTAGGGATTGGAGATATGCTTATAGTCACCCTAAGGAATTGATTATAGGTGATCCATCTCAAGGAATAAGAACTAGATCATCTATGAGAAACATTAGTAATCATCTTGCATTTGTATCACAAATTGAACCTAAAACTATTGAAGAAGCTGAAAAAGATAATAACTGGATGTTAGCAATGCAAGAAGAATTAAATCAATTCACTAGAAATAATGTATGGACCTTAGTTGAAAGACCTAAAAATCATTCTGTTATAGGATCAAAATGGATATTTAGAAATAAACTAGATGAAAATGGCATAGTAATTAGAAACAAAGCTAGATTAGTTGCAAAAGGATATAATCAAGAAGAAGGTATTGATTTTGATGAAACCTTTGCACCAGTAGCTAGATTAGAAGCCATTAGACTATTACTTGCATTTGCATGTCATATGAATTTTAACTTATTTCAAATGGATGTAAAAAGTGCTTTTCTAAATGGATTTATAAATGAAGAAGTATATGTAGAACAACCACTAGGTTTTGAAGATCATGAATTTTCAAATTATGTTTTTAAATTGCACAAAGCATTATATGGTTTGAAATAAGCACCTAGAGCTTGGTATGATAGATTAAGTAAATTCTTAATTGAAAATGATTTTATAAGAGGAAATGTTGATAAAACACTGTTTTTGAAAAGAAAAGGTAAGGATTTATTAGTAGTTCAAATATATGTTGATGATATCATTTTTGGTGCTACTAACAATATTCTATGTCAAGAGTTTGCTAAGTTGATGCAGGGCGAATTTGAAATGAGCATGATGGGAGAACTCAACTTCTTCCTTGGACTCCAAATCAAACAAAGCAAAGAGGGAATCTTTATCAACCAAACAAAGTACACAAGAGAAATTTTAAAGAAGTTTGGTATGGAATCAATCAAACCCTCGGAACACCAATGAGTCCTTCATGCAAGCTGGACAAAGATGAAGAAGGTAAGAAGGTTGATCAGAAATATTATCGAGGTATAATTGGATCCCTACTTTACTTAACTGCAAGTAGACCAGATATAATGTTTGCTATTTGCTTATGTGCTAGATTTCAGTCTGAACCTAAAGAATCACACTTAATTGCTGTTAAAAGAATACTAAGATATATAAGTGGAACTAAAAATGTAGGTTTATGGTATTCTAGAGACTCAACATTAAATCTGATTGCATACACTGATTCTGATTATGCTGGATGTAAGTTAGATAGAAAAAGCACAAGTGGTGCATGCCAATTCTTAGGAAGTAACTTAATCTCATGGTTTAGCAAAAAGCAAAATTCAGTTGCATTATCAACTACTGAAGCTGAATATGTAGCAGCTGGAAGTTGCTGTGCTCAAATCCTATGGATTAAGCGACAACTTGAAGACTATGGTATCACACTTGATAAAACACCTATAAGATGTGATAACACAAGTGCAATTAATCTAACTAAAAATCCAATTCAACATTCTAGAACCAAACACATAGAAATTAGATATCATTTTATAAGAGAACATGTTGCAAATAATGAAATATGTCTTGACTATGTTAACACTGAAGAACAATTAGCAGATATATTTACAAAACCCTTAAGTGAAGAAAGATTCTATTATCTTAGAGGAGAGTTAGGGATTTGTGATCCATTAGAATGAATTTAAAACCCCTAAGGAAATTTTATCTAAAATTCCTTCAAATCCTTGATCTAAAAGGAAATCTTATCTAGAATTCACATCTAATTGATCTATTCAAATCCAATGATTATTTTATCAATTTTTATGATCAATTTTCGGACACATTTCAGAAATTTCATGTTTTTGCTCTGAAATGGTCTCGGACCCGACTCGGTGAGTATCGGAGTCGACTCCTGGTTTCTACTGAAACTCTCGGGTCGACCCCTTCTCGGCGCGAGTCGACTCCACTTCGGGATGGTTTTCTGTGACTGTCCGGAGTCGACCCCTTGCTTTGCGGGAGCCGACTCGAAGTGGTCCCAGGTCGATTTATCTAGGGCAGAGTCGACTCGCCGTTCATTTCAAACATCTCAATCTCGCAAAATACTCTCTCCAAAACACTTCCAGACCTTCCAAATTCCCTAGATTCTCTGATTAACCCTTCCAATCGATCAATGGCCCCTAAGACTCGAGGTTCCAACCTTTGTGCGGCCGGTGTTAAGAGAAAGAGAGCCGTGAGGAAGACCGTAAGGCATCCAGTTCGTGAGCCATCACCTAGCTCAGATTCTACTTCGTCTTCTTCAACTCCAAATGCTTCTCCATCTGTAGCTCCTTCTCAGATAGATAGACTCGCTGATAGAATCATTACTACCGGGAGAAAAGTGGATTTTGAATTGTTTGAGGCTGAGGGATTTCTTTTGGGAAGACAATTGATAGAGATGGGTTGGGAGAAGATCTGTTCCCTAGATTGTCCTTGTTGTCCCAGATGACAACCCAAGAGGGGGGGGGGGGGGGTGAATTAGGTTCTTTAAAAATTAGCCTTTTAAAAATGTTTGCTTAAGAAGAATGAAGGCAATAGCAATGCAAATACAAAGTGCAGTAAATAAAATAGAGATAGAGGAAGAGTCAATGTAAGCACGGCAAACACAAAGAGTTTATAGTGGTTCGGTGTATCCAACACCTACGTCTACTCCCAAGATTCACTTGGGTCCACACTATAATCACCCTAGATTACAGCAGAGTTATTTTACAAGCTCACAACTCAAACTTGTTGTTTTCCGGGCGCACAACGAACCCAGCTGGTTTTCAAGGGCTCACCAGCACAAAAACCCTTAACCCAAGCTATACCAAGCTTGTACCGAGGTAAGACTACCTCAATTAGTTCAATCCCCCAGATTGAACTAGACACAAAGAATAGAAGTATAGTTTTTCAGTTACACAGCTCCTCAATGAGCAGATTAACAAATGTAAGAATAAAGTTTAGAAAAGCCTAATTTGCAGATGGTTGGCTTTGAGCTTTTCTTCTTTTCCTCTTTTCTCAACTCTTTTGAAGTGCAGAATCTGGCCTCAGCTTGGATTCTTCACGGAATGTACTTTGGAGTTGATTTGACCTTTTCCTCTTTTGAGTGTTGAAAATCACTTGAAATGCTCTTGAATAGCTCTTGGATTTTCTTCTAAAGCTTCCTTGGATTGTTGGGCTTGAACACAGAAGGAGCTTCCTTGGATTTCACACTCTTTCTTTCACTCTATTTTGAATCACAGATTTTTTCAAATGATGCTCTGTTTTTCCGATTTTTCCTTTCTTTTCTCTTGAAATAAATATCTCTCTTTTTTATATATTTGATTTGAAAACGGCTTCTCTATTTATAGATTCTGCAAAAATATAGCCGTTAGAAACAAAGAAAAATAGCCGTTAATCGAAAATCTAGTCGTTGACGCTGAGTTGGCATTTCGAAAAAATTTTGCCCAGATTTGCCGGAGTCGACTCATGCTTTTCCGAGTCGGCTCGAGGTCATGATACTAAAAATAGAAATGTTCAGAAAGTTATAGGGTCGACTCATCAAAAGTAAAGTGTCGACTCCTGAAAGTCGGGGTCGACTCATGAAAAGTTGGGGTCGACTCGTGAAATGCTCAGAAAAACACACCTCTGGTGTCTGAGCGGAGTCGACTCGCACAGTCATGGAGTCGGCTCGACAGAATCAGGGGTCGACTCGAGAAATTGTGGGTCGACTCGAGACAGACAGTTATTTCTGTACTCAGAGGGGAGTCGACTCCGAAACTCAAGAGTCGGCTCCGGAACGTATCAAAAATCAAAAGTTTTCTGATTGACTTTAAATTCGTTTCAGATTTATTTTAAATCATTATTTTGACTTGAATACTATAAAATTGACATTAAGAATCACTTCAAGAAATGTTCCAAAAACTCATTGATTGAAATATTAAGTATTGAATTTCTTTTTGAAGGCATAAACATTGAGCTTGAAGTTACTTTCAATTTGATTAAAGTTATACTTTAAACATTCTCATTCATTATTCTAAATAAATTCATTGCTCATATAAATAAACTCATTACATCATTTAATGTACACATGGCTTTTGGTAATCATCAAAATCAATAAGATTGGGGCATATAATTTTTCAACAATCTCCCCAACAATCTCCCCCTTTTTGATGATGACAAAAATAATGAGTTTATGCATGATTGATTTGTGAATTTATTTTGATTTCATAAGAAGGCTTAGGCTCCCCCTGAATGAGGTAGCTCCCCCTATGAAACTTAAATAAATATTCCATCTCATTCATTCAATTATTTTAATATCATTTGATTAATTGATTTCTCCCATATGCATATGCAGTTATAAAACTATAAAACTCCCCCTTTTTTTTATCAACAAAAAGGTAAATAAATATCCCATCTCATTCATTCAATAATTTAATATCATTTGATTAATTGATTTCTCCCATATGCATATGCAGTTATAAAACTAAAACTCTTCCTTTTTGTTATCAACAAAAAGGTAGAGAAGCAATAAACATTATCTTCATTCAAGATTTGATTTAACAAAATCATTCATTCATTGATAGGAAGAAATACATTGAGTATTCAAAAAAGATAATTCATTACATCAAAGTGTCAAATACATCAACATGTCTAATACATTGATACCAAAATGTAAAACATAACATTAACTTCAATACATTGCAAGGACAGAGTATCTAATACATTAAAAGTGAGTCCTAACAATCCTAGTCAAATGATCAACAATATTTTTCATTCCATCTTTTATAACTTCACATAGTCTTTTAGTCTCTCATCAACAAAAGTACAAGCAGTCAAAATTTTATCTTGTAGCTCAGCGTTGCTTTTAGAATAAGTTTCACCATCACCGCAGATATCTTTAAGTTCTTCAAATATGTTCTTAAGATCTCCACTTAAAGACTCTGAAGAAGTGCTGAGAGTAGATTCTATTTTGGTGATTCGGTCATCCAAAGAATATAGATTTTCCTTGAGATTCATAAACTTGCTTTCAAACTCTGATTTTAATTTTTCTGACTGATCATCAAAAAGGCCTTTGAGTTGCCTTAACTGAAGATCTGTGAAGCCAACAGATGAAGATGAAGCTTGATCAAATAAAGGAACAGGGGTAGGAGCAGACGCATAAATAGGAGGGCTCGGAGGTGCAGGTGAGGAATGTCTAACCGATGGTCCTGGTGCCTCAGTATTCTGCTCTTTCCTCTATCAATCCTTTCCTTTCCCATCTTCCATTTTTCTTAACAAATCCATCCTATGTATAGTGGCAGGCTGTAAAAATCTGTGTGTCTCAAGTTCCTCATAGGCTCACTATCAGAAATCACAATCCCTTGGCTCTGGAAAATTTTAGTGAGGATCATACCATAGGGCAAGCTTGACTTTCTCTTTCCTCCACAGTCAGCAATATACCATAGAATCATACTGGGAAGGTTAATGGGTTTGCCCGTTACAATAGCATCCATCACAAAAATATTCCTTTCTGACATAATCAAATCTCCCTATCTTTGGAAAAAGGATCCTACTACATATGTTGTGGAGCAATCTCAGTTCTAAAGATAATTGATTGGCAAATACTTCCTCAAAACCGACCACTTCCCGGTTAAGTAATCTTGAAAGAGCTGGGCTTCGGTCATCCGAAGAAAATGTAGAAGTTCCTGACATGGGTAGATCCAACAGCCTTGACAGTAGCTCAATAGTCACTGAGATCCTATTTCCTCTCACAATGCTTATAAGACCATTATCTCCTCTAGATAAATTCTTATAAAACTCCTTTACAAGAGCGGGATAAGTAGGACAATCTAGTGAACAGATCTTTTTCCAACCCATCTCTATTAACTATCTTCCTAAAAGAAATCCCTCTGCCTCAAACAATTCAAAATCCACTTTTCTACCGGTAGTAATGATTCTATCAGCGAGTCTATCTACCTGAGAAGGAGCAGCAGATGGAGAAGCATTTGGAGTTGAAGAAGACGAAGTAGAATCTGAGCTAGGTGATGGCTCACGAACTGGACGCCTTACGGTCTTCCTCACGGCTCTCTTCCTCTTAACACCGGCCGCACAAAGGTTGGAACCTCGAGTCTTAGGGGCCATTGATCGATTGGAAGGGTTAATCAGAGATTCTAGGGAATTTGGAAGGTCTGGAAGTGTTTGGAGAGAGTATTTTGAGAGATTGAGAAGTTTGAAATGAACGGCGAGTCGACTCTCCCTAGATAAATCGACCTGGGACCACTTCGAGTCGGCTCCCGCAAAGCAAGGGGTCGACTCTGGACAGTCACAGAAAACCATCCCGAAGTGGAGTTGACTCGTGCCGAGAAGGGGTCGACCCGAGAGTTTCAGTAGAAACCAGGAGTCGACTCCGATACTCACCGAGTCGGCTCCGAGACCATTTCAGAACAAAAACATGAAATTTCTGAAATGTGTCCGGAAATTGATCATAAAAATTGATAAAAAATCATTGGATTTGTATAGATCAATTAGATGTGAATTCTAGATAAGATTTCCTTAAAATCAAGGATTTGAAGGAATTTTAGATAAAATTTCCTTAGGGGTTTCAAATTCATTCTAATGGATCACAAATCCCTAACTCTCCTCTAAGATAACAGAATCTTTCTTCACTTAAGGGTTTTGTAAATATATCAGCTAATTGTTCTTCAGTGTTAACATAATCAAGACATATTTCATTATTTGCTACATGTTCTCTTATAAAATGATATCTAATTTCTATGTGTTTGGTTCTTGAATGTTGAATTGGATTTTTAGTTAGATTAATTGCACTTGTGTTATCACATCTTATAGGTGTTTTATCAAGTGTGATACCATAGTCTTCAAGTTGTCGCTTAATCCATAGGATTTGAGCACAGCAACTTCCAGCTGCTACATATTCAGCTTCAGTAGTTGATAATGCAACTGAATTTTGCTTTTTGCTAAACCATGAGATTAAGTTACTTCCTAAGAATTGACATGCACCACTTGTGCTTTTTCTATCTAATTTACATCCAGCATAATCAGAATCAGAATATGCAATCAGATTTAATGTTGAGTCTCTAGAATACCATAAACCTACATTTTTAGTTCCACTTATGTATCTTAGTATTCTTTTAACAGCAATTAAGTGTGATTCTTTAGGTTCAGATTGAAATCTAGCACATAAGCAAACAGCAAACATTATATCTGGTCTACTTGCAGTTAAGTAAAGTAGGATCCGATTATACCTCGATAATATTTTGATCAACCTTCTTACCTTCTTCATCTTTGTCCAGCTTGCATGAAGGACTCATTGGTGTTCCGAGGGGTTTGATTGATTCCATACCAAACTTCTTTAAAATTTCTCTTGTGTACTTTGTTTGGTTGATAAAGATTCCCTCTTTGCTTTGTTTGATTTGGAGTCCAAGGAAGAAGTTGAGTTCTCCCATCATGCTCATTTCAAATTCGCCCTGCATCAACTTAGCAAATTCTTGACATAGAAATTGTTAGTAGCACCAAAAATATATCATCAACATATATTGTACTACTAATAAATCCTTACCTTTTCTTTTCAAAAACAGTGTTTTATCAACATTTCCTCTTATAAAATCATTTTCAATTAAGAATTTACTTAATCTATCATACCAAGCTCTAGGTGCTTGTTTCAAACCATATAATGCTTTGTGCAATTTAAAAACGTGATTTAAAAATTCATGATCTTCAAAACCTGGTGGTTGTTCTACATAACTTCTTCATTTATAAATCCATTTAAAAATGCACTTTTTACATCCATTTGAAATAAGTTAAAATTCATATGACATGCAAATGCAAGTAATAGTCTAATGGCTTCTAATCTAGCTACAGGTGCAAAGGTTTCATCAAAATCAATACCTTCTTCTTGATTATATCCTTTTGCAACTAATCTAGCTTTGTTTCTAATTACTATGCCATTTTCATCTAGTTTATTTCTAAATATCCATTTTGATCCTATAATAGAATGACTTTTAGGTCTTTCAACTAAGGTCCATACATTATTTCTAGTAAATTGATTTAATTCTTCTTGCATTGCTAACATCCAATTATTATCTTTTTCAGCTTCTTCAATAGTTTTAGGTTCAATTTGTGATACAAATGCAAGATGATTACTAATGTTTCTCATAGATGATCTAGTTCTTATTCCTTGAGATGGATCACCTATAATCAATTCCTTAGGGTGACTATAAGCATATCTCCAATCTCTAGGAAGATCTACATCATTATGATTAGTGTTAGTATCATCATCCTTAGGTGAATCATTATCTTTACCTCTTGTTCATGATTTAAAGATACATCAATATTTAATTTTTCAAGATCTTTCTCAATTAAGTTTGTATCTTCCTCATCAAAATTTTCAGAACGAGTTGCTAAAGATTCATCAAAGACTACATGAATGGATTCTTCAACAACTAAGTTTTCTTGTTAAATACTCTATAAGCTTTACTAGTTGTTGAATATCCTAAGAATATTCCTTCATCAGATTTAGCATCAAATTTGCCTAAGTTATTTTTACCATTATATGAATGAAACATTTACAACCAAATGCATGAAAATATTTATATTGGGTTTTCTATCATGCCATAATTCATAAGGTGTTTTCTTTAAAATTGGTCTTATTAAAGCTCTATTTAGGATGTAACATGCTGTGTTAATAGCTTCCGCCCAAAAGTATTTTGGGAGTTTACTTTCACATAGCATGGTACGGGCCATGTCTTCTAGAGTCCTATTTTTCTTTCAACTACACCATTTTGTTGTGGGGTCCTAGGTGCTAAAAATTATGATTAATACCATTTTCATTGCAAAAACTTTCAAATAAGTGATTTTCAAATTCAGTTCCATGATCACTTCTTAGAGACACTATGGTAGTGTTTTTCTCATTAGTGACTTTCTTGAAGAATTTCATGAATATCGAGAAAGTCTCATCTTTGTGAGCTAAAAACATTACCCAAGTAATCTAGAGTAATCATCTACTATCACAAGACCATATTTCTTTCCTCCTAGACTTGTGGTTCTAGTTGGTCCAAAAAGGTCCATGTGAAGTAGCTCTAATGACCTAGAAGTTGAAACAATATTTTTAGATTTGAAAGAACTTTTCAGTTTGTTTTCCAAATGACATGCATCACATATTTTATTATTTTCAAAATCTAATTTAGGTAAACCTTTTACTAAATCCATTCTAATTAGTTTTGAAATTAGGTGTGTGCTTGCATGACCTAATCTACGATGCCACAACCAACCAATCTCATTCATATTAGCATTATTTGCAACTAAGCAATGATTATTAGTAGACAATTTGTCTAAATCAATCAAGTATACATTGCCATTTCTATTTCCAATAAAAACAATGCTATTATCAATGGGATTAGCTACTGCATAAGGAAGATTCAAAAGATACTTTAAAACCTTTGTCACATAATTGACTTATACTAATTAAGTTATGCTTTAAACCATCAACATAAAGTACATTTTCAATAAATATGGAGGGAGTTATTTGAATGTTACCAAATCCCAAGATTTGGCCTTTGCCATTGTCGCCAAATGTAACAACTCCTCCTTTCTTTTCTTCAAGGGTGATGAATTCTTCTTTGTCACCCGTCATATGTCTTGAGCAGCCACTATCAAGATACCACTTTCTCTTTGATCTCTTGGCCACAAGACATTCCTACAATGATATCAAACTTTATGTTTAGGTACCCAAGCTTTCTTGGGTCCTTCATGGTTAGTACCAACAAATATTGTTCCTTTCGGAACCCATATTTTCTTTCCTTTAACATTTAAGTTTTTATTAGGTTTTAGAATTTTACATTCATAAGATTTATGTCCTGTTTGATTACATTTAAAGCATGTAAAATTACTTTGGCCAGCACGCACAAAAATATTTTTTAATAATTTTTATTTTCTTAAAGTGTTGTATCCTAATCCGGCTTTGTCAAAAACTGCTTTTTGACTATTTAACAACATGTCTAGTTTAGTTGAACTTAATGTAAACTTATCAACTATGTTCTTATATTTTTCAACCTCTTTCCTTAGTTTATCATTTTCATTAGAGATTGATTCTTTTTCTTTTATTAAAATTTCATTTTCGGATTTAAGTTTCTTAACTTCATTATTAAGATTTTCCTTTTCTTGAATGAAAGTTAAGTTTTCATTTTTTAAAATCTTGTATTTCTTTTTCAAAACCTTGAAATCCCCAACAAGTTTATTAAAAGCATCAAAGAGTTCATCAAAAGCAAATTCATCGCAAGGGTTGTCGGAACTTACCTCATCATTGTCGTCTACCATGAAACATACGTTTGCGACTTCCTTTTGTTCTTCTTCTTCGGAAGAAGATTCCTCGTTGTCACTCCATGTCGCCACATAAGCCTTCTTTTTCTTTTTGTAGGCTTTCTTCAATTTTGGACATTCATTCCTAAAGTGCCCCGGTTTATTACACTCATAACAAGTCAAGGGGTCTTTCTCTTTTTCTTTGTCCTTGTCCTTATTTTTATCCTTTTCTCCTTCCTACTTAGCTCCAAATTTTATCTTGTGGAAGGCTTTCTTTCTTCTCATGAATCTTTTAAACTTTTTGGCTAAGAGAGTAGTCTCTTCATCATCATCATCATCATCGCTGCTGCTCTCTTCTTCTTTTGCAACTTTGAGGGCAATCACTTTCTTTTTCTTTGTGTCCTCCTCTACATGCTGCCTCATAGTCAGCTCATGGGTCATAAGAGATCCTAGAAGCTCCTCTAAGGGTAAAGTGTTGAGGTCCTTAGCTTCTTAGATTGCTATCATTTTGCTTCCCATGATCTTGGTAATGACCTAAGAATTTATCAAACAAGTTCAGAGTTAGTATATGTCTTACCAAGACTTTTCAAACCATTTACTATATCTGTGAATCTAGTGTACATGCATGCAATGGTTTCAGATTGTTCCATGCTAAATAATTCATATTTATGAACAAGAATATTAATTTTAGATTCCTTTACTTGATTGGTACCCTCATGGGTAACCTCTAATCTGTCCCAAATCTTCTTTGCGGAATTACAAGTGGAGATTCTATTAAACTCATTAGCATCTAAGGAGCAATATAAGACATTCATGGCTTTAGCGTTAAGCTGTGCCATTTTCCTATCATTATCATTCCAGTCCCTTTCGGGCTTAGGAACAATAGTGCCATCTATAACATGTGTGGGTGTACTAGGTCCATTGATTATAACACCCCATAGCTCATAATCAGAAGCTTGAATGAATATCCTCATTCTAGCTTTCCAATAAGAATAATTTGAGCCATTAAACAGTGGAGGTCTATTCGTAGAATGACCTTCAGCAAATGATCCAAATTGTGTTGCCATTTGAAACTTTAGCTCTTGATCGTGTGATCAAAATCTAATGAGCACTAGCTCTGATACCAATTATTGGCCCTGATGACAACCCAAGAGGGGGGGGGTGAATTGGGTTCTTTTAAAAATTAGCCTTTTAAAAATGTTTGCTTAAGAAGAATGAAGGCAATAGCAATGCAAATACAAAGTGCAGTGAATAAAACAGAGATAGAGGAAGAGTCAATGTAAGCACGGCAAACACAAAGAGTTTATAGTGGTTCGGTGTATCCAACACCTACGTCCACTCCCAAGATTCACTTGGGTCCACACTATAATCACCCTAGATTACAGCAGAGTTATTTTACAAGCTCACTACTCAAACTTGTTGTTTTCCCGGGCGCACAACGAACCCAGCTGGTTTTCAAGGGCTCACCAGCATAAAAACCCTTAACCCAAGCTATACCAAGCTTGTATCGAGGTAAGACTACCTCAACTAGTTCAATCCTCCAGATTGAACTAGACACAAAGAATAGAAGTACAGTTTTTCAGTTACAAAGCTCCTCAATGAGCAGATTAACAAATGTAAGAATAAAGTTTAGAAAAGCCTGATTTGCAGATGGTTGGCTTTGAGCTTTTCTTCTTTTCCTCTTTTCCTCAACTCTTTTGAAGCGTAGAATCTGGCCTCAGCTTGGATTCTTCACGGAATGTACTTTGGAGTTGATTTGACCTTTTCCTCTTTTGAGTGTTGAAAATCACTTGAAATGCTCTTGAATAGCTCTTGGATTTTCTTCTAAAGCTTCCTTGGATTGTTGGGCTTGAACACAGAAGGAGCTTCCTTGGATTTCACACTCTTTCTTTCACTCTATTTTGAATCACGGATTTTTTCAAATGATGCTCTATTTTTCTAATTTTTCCTTTCTTTTCTCTTGAAATAAATATCTCTCTTTTTTTATATATTTGATTTGAAAATGGCTTCTCTATTTATAGATTCTGCAAAAATATAGCCGTTAGAAAAAAGAAAAATAGTCATTAATCGAAAATCTAGCCGTTGACGCTGAGTTGGCATTCGAAAAAAATTTTGCCCAGATTTGCTGGAGTCGACTCATGCTTTTCCCGAGTCGGCTCGAGGTCGTGATACTAAAAATAGAAATGTTCAGAAAGTTATAGGGTCGACTCATCAAAAGTAAAGTGTCGACTCTGAAAGTCGGGGGTCGACTCATGAAAAGTTGGGTCGACTCGTGAAATGCTCAGAAAAACAACCTCTGGTGTCTGAGCGGAGTCGACTTGCACAGTCATGGAGTCGGCTCGACAAAATCAGGGGTCGACTCGAGAAATTACGTGGGTTGACTCGAGACAGACAGTTATTTCTGTACTCAGAGGGGAGTCGACTCCGAAACTCAAGAGTCGGCTCCGAACGTATCAAAAATCAGAAAGTTTTCTGATTGACTTTAAATTCGTTCCAGATTCATTTTAAATCATTATTTTGACTTGAATACTATAAAATTGACATTAAGAATCACTTCAAGAAATGTTCCAAAAACTCATTGATTGAAATATTAAGTATTGAATTTCTTTTTGAAGGCATAAACATTGAGCTTTAAGTTACTTTCAATTTGATTAAAGTTATACTTTAAACATTCTCATTCATTGTTCTAAATAAATTCATTGCTCATATAAATAAACTCATTACATCATTTAATGTACACATGGCTTTTGGTAATCATCAAAATCAATAAGATTGGGGCATATAATTTTTCAACAATCTCCCCAACAGTCCTACTTATCCCGCTCTTGTAAAGGAGTTTTATAAGAATTTATCTAGAGGAGATAATGGTCTTATAAGTATTGTGAGAGGAAATAGGATCTCAGTGACTATTGAGCTACTGTCAAGACTGCTGGATCTACCCTTGTCAGGAACTTCCATTTTCTTCGGATGACCGAAGCCCAGCACTTTCTAGATTACTTAACCGGGAAGTTGTCGGTTTTGAGGAAGTATTTGCCAATCAGTTATCTTTAGAACTGAGATTGCTCCACAACATATGTAGTAGGATCCTTTTTCCAAAGATAGGGAGATTTGATTATGTGTCAGAAAAGGATATTTTTGTGATGGATGCTATTGTAACGGGTAAGCCCATTAACCTTCCCAGTATGATTTTATGGTATATTGCCGACTGTGGAGGAAAGAGAAAGTCAAGCTTGCCCTATGGTATGATCCTCACTAAAATTTTCCAGAACCAAGGGATTGTTATTTTGATAGTGAGCCTATGAGGAACTTGAGACACACAGATTTTTACAGCCTGGCCACTATACATAGGATGGGATTTGTTAAGAAAAATGGAAGATGGGAAAGGAAAGGATTGATAGAGGAAAGAGCAGCGAATACTGAGGCACCAGGACCATCGGTTAGACATTCCTCACCTGCACCTCCGAGCCCTCCTATTTCTGCATCTGCTCCTACCCCTGTTCCATTATTTGATCAAGCTTCATCTTCATCAGTTGGCTTCACAGATCTTCAGTTAAGGCAACTCAAAGGCCTTTTTGATGATCAGTCAGAAAAATTAAAATCAGAGTTTGAAATCAAGTTTATGAATCTCAAGGAAACTCTATATTCTTTGGATGACGAATCACCAAAATAGAATCTACTCTCAGCACTTCTTCAGAGTCTTTAAGTGGAGATCTTAAGAACATATTTGAAGAACTTAAAGATATCTGCGGTGATGGTTAAACTTATTTTAAATGCAACGCAGAGCTACAAGATAAAATTTTAACTGCTTGCACTTTTGTTGATGAGAGACTAAAGGACTATGTGAAGTTACAGACTGATGGAATGAAAAATATTATTGATCATTTGACTAGGATTGTTAGGACTCATTTTTAATGTATTAGATATTCAGTCCTTGCAATGTATTGAAGTTAATGTTATGTTTTACATTTTGGTATCAATGTATTAGACACTTTGATGTATTTGACACTTTGATGTAATGAATTATCTTTTTTGAATACTCAATGTATTTCTTCCTATTATCAATGAATGAATGATTTTGTTAAATCAAATCTTGAATGAAGATAATGTTTATTGCTTCTCTACTTTTTGTTGATAACAAAAAAGGGGGAGAGTTTTATAGTTTTATAACTGCATATGCATATGGGAGAAATCAATTAATCAAATGATATTAAAATAATTGAATGAATGAGATGGGATATTTATTTAAGTTTCATAGGGGGAGCTATCTCATTCAAGGGGAGCCTAAGCCTTCTTATGAAATCAAAATAAATTCACAAATCAATCATGCATAAACTCATTGTTTTTATCATCATCAAAAAGGGGGATATTGTTGGGGAGTTTGTTGAAAAATTATATGCCCCAATCTTATTGATTTTGATGATTACCAAAAGCCATGTGTATATTAAAAGATGTAATGAGTTTATTTACATGAGCAATGAATTTATTTAGAACAATGAATGAGAATGTTAAAGTATAACTTTAATCAATTTGAAAGTAACTTCAAGCTCAATGATTATGCCTTCAAAAAGAAATTCAATACTTAATATTTCAATCAATGAGTTTTTGGAACATTTCTTGAAGTGATTCTTAATGTCAATTTTATAGTATTCAAGTCAAAATAATGATTTAAAATGAATCTGGAACGAACTTAAAGTCAATCAGAAAACCTTCTGATTTTTGATACGTTCCGGAGCCGACTCTTGAGTTTCAGAGTCGACTCCCCTCAGAGTACAGAAATAACTGTCTGTCTTGAGTCGACCCACATAATTTCTCGAGTCGACCCCTGATTCTGTTGAGCTGACTCCATAACTGTGCGAGTCGACTCCGCTCAGACACCAGAGGTGTGTTTTCTGAGCATTTCACAAGTCGACCCCAACTTTTCATGAGTCGACCCTCGACTTTCAAGAGTCGACACTTTACTTTTGATGAGTCGACCCTATAACTTTCTGAACATTTCTATTTTTAGTATCATGACCTCGAGCCGACTCGGGAAAAGCATGAGTCGACTCCAGCAAATCTAGGCAAAATTTTTTTGAATGCCAACTCAGCGTCAACGGCTAGATTTTCGATTAACGGCTATTTTTCTTTATTTCTAACGGCTATATTTTTGCAGAATCTATAAATAGAGAAGCCGTTTTCAAATCAAAAATAGACAAAAAGAGAGATATTCATTTCAAGAGAAAAAAAAAGAAAAATCAAAAAAATAGAGCTTCATTTGAAAAAATCCGTGATTCAAAATAGAGTGAAAGAAAGAGTGTGAAATCAAAGGAAGCTCCTTCTGTGTTCAAGCTCAACAATCCAAGGAAGCTTCAGAAGAAAATCTAAGAGCTATTCAAGAGCATTTCAAGTGATTTTCAACACTCAAAGAAAAGAGGAAAAGCCCAAATCAACTCCAACTTACATTCCGTGAAGAATCCAAGCTGAGGCCCGATTCTACACTTCAAAGGAGTTGAGTAAAAGAAGAAAAGCTCAAAGCCAACCAACTACAAATCAGGCTTTTCTAAACTTTATTCTTATAATTGTTTATCTGCTCATTGAGGAGCTTTGTAACTAAAAAATAATACTTCTATTCTTTGTGTCTAGTTCAATCTGGAGGATTGAACTAGTTGAGGTAGTCTTGCCTCGGTACAAGCTTGGTAAAGCTTGGGTTAAGGGTTTTTATGCTGGTGAGCCCTTGAAAACCAGCTGGGTTCGTTGTGCGCCCGGGAAAACAATAAGTTTGAGTTGTGAGCTTGTAAAACAACTCTGCTGTAATCTAGGGTGATTATAGTGTGGACCCAAGTGAATCTTGGGAGTGGACGTAGGTGTTGGATACACCGAACTACTATAAACTCTTTGTGTTTGCCGTGCTTACATTGACTCTTTCTCTATCTCTATTTTATTCACTGCACTTTGTATTTGCATTGCTATTGCCTTCATTCTTCTTAAGCAAACATTTTTAAAAGGCTAATTTTAAAAGAACCCAATTCACCCCCCCTCTTGGGTTGTCATCTGGGCCAACAGTACTTCTGTGCCCGACTTAGCAACTCGGCATAGGAGCCGGGAGGCTTTTTATCCAGAGAATATGCAAATCTGGAGGGGCGGAGTCCTCGCTTCAATGCTAGGGTAGCGACATAATCTTCCAAGTTATAGACTTCGAGCGCGGCCTCCTTAAATTGAGCCACAAAGTCCTTCAAGGTCTCGCCATTCCTTTGTTGGACGGCAAACAAGCTATCGGCGACTCGAGGGATCTTCCGGCATGCATCAAAGTGAGCCAGGAAAGACCGCTCAAGTTGCCTAAACAAATTGATACTGCGGGGTGGCAGACGAGAATACCATGCACGCGCTGCTTTCCATAGTGTGGCTGCAAAAGCAACACACAGAAGAGAGTCCGTCGCCCTTGGACCTGCATGAGGACCTTATAGCTCTCCAAGTGGTCCAGAGGGTCCGTCGTACCGTCGTAGGGGTCCAGCTGGGGAAGACGGAACCGAGGCGGAACCGACTCCTCCATGATGCGGCGGGAGAGTGGAGGACGATGGTCGTATATCACCTCGTGAGGATTGGCGATTTAACGACTGAGCTCTTCCAACCGTTGATGATATTCATCGAGCCGCCGCTCAGCCCGACGAGTGGCTCCCCTATTGATGTCATCTCTAGAAGAGTCAGAGGATGAAGATGGGGAGGCACGGTGATGTGCAGAGTGCACCTGCCGTGGCTCTTTCTCATCGTGTTGCCGATGAAGATAGTCAGAATGATGAGAGCGGGATCGTCGTCGTTTCGAGGTTTCTCAACAGCGCGGTCTTTGGGATGAATGGTGGGAGGCTTCCGGGGGAGTTCTACCCTGATGAGGCCGGCTAGCATCATGGCCTTCCTCACAGAACGAAGGGGGTTATGGTGGTTTAGGTATGGCAGCGAAGCAGTGCTCTTGTAACCTTTTCACCACGGTTACCATATCTTGTACTTGACGGGCCAGGGCATCGAGCCGATCGACCTGGCCAACCAAAGGTGATGCAGGCGGAACATGGAGGTTATCCTCCGATTGTTCAGCCTGTGGGACACGCTCCGCAGCATGGCTGGTGGAAACTTCCTGAGCTCGTGTTGTCACCATCGTCTTCCTTGTAGAATTAACGGAGTTGCAGGGAGAGTGTGTTGCCTGCCCCCCTACCTGGCGCGCCAATCTGTTGTTGCCAAATCACTTGCGATGTGCGCCGGGTGAGCTGAGATCTCTGCGGGCCTTCGAGAGTGTAGAGAGGTCACCGTCTTCCTTCTGGGGCCTGCAAGAAAAGTCCCAGACCGGTGGTTCTGGCGGGGACCCTCCGACGCTCAAGTCAGTGATCTGGAGAACAGGGATTTTTTAATGAAAGAGTCCAGATTGAGTCCCCTCCCCCTTATTGTGAGTCGGGGTTTTTTATATACCTGTTCGGGGGTCCCTCTTACCCTTTTTTCGCAACAGTTGAATCCTTCCGGATGGTTGGCAGTTTTTGTTCCTTTGACGTGCCGCAAAGGACGGGCAGTGGGGCCGAACGTGGGGGGTCATGCCTGCCGTCAGTGGCGCCAAGGGAAGGCACGTTCGTTGCCCACGTCGCCGAGCACGTTCATAGTGAAGTTATCCACCACTCTCGAGGGAAGTGGGCCACGTAGCTTGAACGTGGGTGGCCATTGCCAAAACCGATGCCAAGGCTGACGCGAAGGTCGAGATGGGCCGTTACCGACGCCGACACCATTACCGAGACCGATGCCGTGGTCAAAGTGGGCTGCGGCCGACGCCAAGATTGAGGTGGGCCACGGAGGAGATAGGTGGTTGCCGAGGCCAATGCCGACGATATTGCCAAGACCGACGCCGTGGTCGAAGTGGACCGCGGCCGATGCCAAGATCGAGGTGGGCCGCTGCTAAGATGAGCCCAAGGCCAAGAAGAGCAAAGTGCGCCGAACCGCCTTGGAGCCGTCGGCCATGGGACCGTCGGCCATGGAGCCGTCGGCCTTGAAGCCGTCGGCCATGGGCCGTCGGCCTTGGAGCCGTCGGCCATGGGGCCGTCGGCCTTCGATTAGAACAATTAGGTGTGCATGGCTTTATGAGGCCATAAACGCTACAGTGGCCGAAGGGCCCTTTGGAGGCCAAAGGGGGGCTCCATCGGTTTCCTTCCTTCATGGTTCTCTAACGGCGTTGGATCAGCCACATAAATTAGTTAACGAATTAAGCGGATTGGATCTGGTTGCTTGTTTATTAAATAGGTCAAGTTTGGATTTTAAATTTTGATCCGTTAAATAAATAGGTTAGCTTTGATTTGTTGATTTTTATGTCTAATCCATATTAGACCCAACCCATTTATGATCCCGTTTGCTACCCCTTACTTCACCATAGGAGATTAGCAATACACCCAAAAGTAGAGTGATGGATCTACTATTAAGTTACATCTAGTATTTGGTTATAGCATGATGATGTATCCAATGAAATATATAGCCAAGTAAGTGACGATGAGTCTTTTAGATTGTGTTTGGTTGGAAAATTTTTATAAGTGAATTTATTTGAAATAAAAATTTTAAAATTCAAAAACTAAAATTTCTTATTTGGCTATTTTAATGATGATCTGCTAACACTACAAGAAAATACTGAAATAGCGACGCAAATTTAACGACGCATCGTCGCTAAATTACGACCATATTGCGATGCCTCCGCGATAACAAAACATTGCGACGCAATTAGCGATGCATTAACGACTCAATAAACCAGAAAATCAAAAAAAATAATTTTTTAATTTAGCGACGCAAGTAATGCATCGTAATATTTTTAAATTTAATTTTTATAAAATAGAATTATGAAATATAAAATATTGC
>UESW01003942.1:864871-889513 GCA_900491605.1 Calamus simplicifolius | reverse complement strand
GGATCATCGGCGATCGGACCGATCGCCATGGTCCGAGATCGGTCGTGGCCGATCGGGATCAGGGCTTGGATCGATCGCAACCGTCGGATCATCGGCGATCGGACCGATCGCCACGGTCCGAGATCGGTCGTGGCCGATCGGGATCAGGGCTTGGATCGATCGCAACCGTCGGATCATCGGCGATCGGACCGATCGCCACGGTCCGAGATCGGTCGTGGCCGATCGGGATCAGGGCTTGGATCGATCGTCGGATCATCGGCGATCGGACCGATCGCCACGGTCCGAGATCGTCGTGGCCGATCGGGATCAGGGCTTGGATCGATCGCAACCATCGGATCATCGGCGATCGGACCGATCGCACGGTCCGAGATCGGTCATGGCCGATCGGGATCAGGGCTTGGATCGATCGCAACCGTCGGATCGCGATCGGACCGATCGGGTCCGAGAAGATCGGATCGTGGGATCGGGATCAGGGCTTGGATCGATCGCAACCGTCGGATCATCGCGATCGGACCGATCGCAACGGTCCGAGATCGGTCGTGGCCGATCGGGATCAGGGCTTGGATCGATCGCAACCGTCGGATCATCGCGATCGGACCGATCGGTCCGAGATCGGTCGTGGCCGATCAGGATCAGGGCTTGGATCGATCGCAACCGTCGGATCATCGGCGATCGGACCGATCGCCACGGTCCGAGATCGGTCGTGGCCGATCGGGATCAGGGCTTGGATCGATCGCAACCGTCGGATCATCGGCGATCGGACCGATCGCCACGGTCCGAGATCGGTCGTGGCCGATCGGGATCAGGGCTTGGATCGATCGCAACCGTCGGATCATCGCGATCGGACCGATCCACGGTCCGAGATCGGTCGTGGCCGATCGGATCAGGGCTTGGATCGATCGCAACCATCGGATCGTCGATCGGACCGATCGCCATGGTCCGAGATCGGTCGTGGCCGATCGGGATCAGGGCTTGGATCGATCGCAACCGTCGGATCATCGGCGATCGGACCGATCGCCACGGTCCGAGATCGGTCGTGGCCGATCGGGATCAGGGCTTGGATCGATCGCAACCGTCGGATCGTCGGCGATCGGACCGATCGCACGGTCCGAGATCGGTCGTGGCCGATCGGGATCAGGGCTTGGATCGATCGCAACCATCGGATCATCGGCGATCGGACCGATCCATGGTCCGAGATCGGTCGTGGCCGATCGGGATCAGGGCTTGGATCGATCGCAACCGTCGGATCATCGCGATCGGACCGATCGCCATGGTCCGAGATCGGTCGTGGCCGATCGGGATCAGGGCTTGGATCGATCGCAACCGTCGGATCATCGGCGATCGGACCGATCGCACGGTCCGAGATCGGTCGTGGCCGATCGGGATCAGGGCTTGGATCGATCGCAACCGTCGGATCGTCGGCGATCGGACCGATCGCATGGTCCGAGATCGGTCGTGGCCGATCGGATCAGGGCTTGGATCGATCGCAACCGTCGGATATCGCGATCGGACCGATCGCCGAGATCGGTCGTGGCCGATCGGGATCAGGGCTTGGATCGATCGCAACCGTCGGATCGTCGCGATCGGACCGATCGCCATGGTCCGAGATCGGTCGTGGCCGATCGGGATCAGGGCTTGGATCGATCGCAACCGTCGGATCGTCGGCGATCGGACCGATCGCCATGGTCCGAGATCGGTCGTGGCCGATCGGGATCAGGGCTTGGATCGATCGCAACCGTCGGATCGTCGGCGATCGGACCGATCGCAACGGTCCGAGATCGGTCGTGGCCGATCGGGATCAGGGCTTGGATCGATCGCAACCATCGGATCGCGATCGGACCGATCGCCACGGTCCGAGATCGATCGTGGCCGATCGGGATCAGGGCTTGGATCGATCGCAACCGTCGGATCATCGGCGATCGGACCGATCGCCATGGTCCGAGATCGGTCGTGGCCGATCGGGATCAGGGCTTGGATCGATCGCAACCGTCGGATCGTCGATCGGACCGGTCCAGATCGTCCGATCGATCAGGGCTTGGATCGATCGGATCGGCGATCGGACCGATCGCCACGGTCCGAGATCGGTCGTGGCCGATCGGGATCAGGGCTTGGATCGATCGCAACCATCGGATCATCGGCGATCGGACCGATCGCCATGGTCCGAGATCGGTCGTGGCCGATCGGGATCAGGGCTTGGATCGATCGCAACCGTCGGATCATCGGCGATCGGACCGATCGCACGGTCCGAGATCGGTCGTGGCCGATCGGGATCAGGGCTTGGATCGATCGCAACCGTCGGATCATCGCGATCGGACCGATCGCATGGTCCGAGATCGATCGTGGCCGATCGGGATCAGGGCTTGGATCGATCGCAACCGTCGGATCATCGGCGATCGGACCGATCGGTCCGAGATCGTCGTGGCCGATCGGGATCAGGGCTTGGATCGATCGCAACCGTCGGATCGTCGGCGATCGGACCGATCGCCGGTCCGAGATCGGTCGTGGCCGATCGGGATCAGGGCTTGGATCGATCGCAACCATCGGATCATCGGCGATCGGACCGATCGCACGGTCCGAGATCGGTCGTGGCCGATCGGGATCAGGGCTTGGATCGATCGCAACCATCGGATCGTCGGCGATCGGACCGATCGCCACGGTCCGAGATCGGTCGTGGCCGATCGGGATCAGGGCTTGGATCGATCGCAACCGTCGGATCATCGATGATTGGACCGATCGCAACGGTCCGAGATCAATCGTGGTCGATCGGGATCAGGACTTGAATCGATCGCAAAAAGTAAATTTAAAAATAAACATTGCGACGCAACCATTTGCGTCGTAGCTATTTTCATGAAAAATAATTTTATTAATTATAATTATCAAAAATAATTATCAAATAAAATTATTGCGATGCAAGTTGTAGCATTGCATTTTTTTAAAAAAATAAATTTTGTTAAATAGCAATGCATTAGCGGTGCAATAAATAGGAAATTTAAATAAATTAATTGTTTATGTTGTGACATCGCAATAGTTTTATAAAAAATTAAATTTTGTAAAAATTTAAAATAAAACATTGCGACGCAACCATTTGCGTCGTAATTATTTTTAGAAAAAAAATATTTTTTATCAAATATATTTATCAAATAAAATTATTACGACACAAGTCAGGGCATCGCAATGTTTTAAAAATAAATTATATTAAATGGCGACGCATTAGCGATGCAATAAGCCAAAAAATTAAAAAAAATTAATTTTTTAAATTGCGACACATGTATTGCATCGCAATATTTTTAAAACAAATAAATGTTTTAAAAAATAAAAAAATAAAACATTGCGATGCAACCGTTTGCGTCGCAATTATTTTCAAAAAATAATTTTTTATCAAATATAATTATCAAATAAAATTATTGCGATGCAAGTCGTAGCGTCGCAATTGTTTTAAAAAAAATTATGTTAAATAGCGACGCATTAGCGATGCAATAAACAAGGAAATTTAAATAAATTATTTTTTTATTTCGATGCACGTATTGCGTTGCAATAGTTTAAAAAAAATAATGTTGTAAAAAAATTAAAAATAAAATATTGTGACGTAAACATTTGCATCACAATTATTTTTAGAAAAATTATTTTAAATCAATATATTTATCAAATAAAATTATTGCGACGTAATTAAAGCGTCGCAATGTTTTTAAAAAATAAATTATGTTAAATAGCGATGCATTAGCGATGCAATAAACCAAAAAATTAAGAAAAATTAATTTTTATAATTACGACGCATGAATTGCATCGCAATATTTTTAAAACAAATAAATATTTTTTTAAAAAAATAGAAATAAAACATTGCGACGCTAACTTTTGCATCGCAATTATTTTCAGAAAAATAAAATTTATGAAATAAAATTAACAAATGAAAATATTGTGACGTAACAGCGATATATTTTCTTAGAAAATAAAAAATTTCCTGCTGAAAATTGCCGCCAAATTAGCGACTCATTAGCGACGCAATTATTTGCATCGCTAATTTTCACAGAAAATAAAAAAAATCCAAATTTGCGACGTATTAACGACGCAAATTTCGACGCTAATCCAAAATAAATTTTTTTTAAAAATAGCGAGGGATTAGCGATGCATTTTTCGCTAATCCCTAATATATAACGCAATCGCGCCCAGCCCCTCCGGTCCTCTTCTTCTTCCTCCTCTAACCCTAACCGCCGCCGTCCCTCCTCCGTTGCCCCCACCCTCTCCCCCGGCGCTAGGAACCACCAGCGGTAGCCTCCCCCCCCACCGCCAGCGTCCCCTACAGACCGAGGTAGCCCCCCCTCGCCCCCTCCCTCCCCCAACCCCGCCCCCTCTGTTTCACTGAGGCCACGACCACGGCAGCGGTCATGGCCGGCGGTGGCCTGGCCACGGTGGCCAGGCCACTGTTTAAAAAAAAAATTGCTTGGGGTGGGGTTTTTTCCCCCACCCCTGAGGTGCCGGCCATGGTGGCGGCCGTGGCCGTCGTCTCAGGCCTCGGCCGCGGTCGTCGCCGGAGACGACGGCCACGCGCTGTGCTGGCCTGGCCAGCGGTGGCCTGGCCACGGTGGCTAGCCACCGTTAAAAAAAATTGTTGGGGTGGGGTTTTTCCCGACGGCCATGGCCGCTGTCGTGGCCGGCGGTGGTGTTAGGGTCCCCGGTCAAGGACTCCAAAATATTCACCACCTCCTCCGCGCGATCCGCTCCAACACCACAATCGATCCTTCCGAACCGTTTTCAGTAACACACGAATGTGGTAATTAGGATCTAACACACAAGAAATGAAGAATGCCTCACTGTTATTACGAAGAACGTGGTCTCAGGATTATTAGTCCTTCGAACCACCATATCACAAGAACACTCGTACAAGGGTTATTAGCCCAAGCACGCCCAAACTTAAGAGGTTATCAGCCCCCAAGTTTACTGGCATAAACGTGCCTATGCTGGCCAACATTCATAAGCTCTCTAAGATTACAAAACACACCTCCCCCCCTATTGCTCCTGAGGAGTGCTTATATAGGCATCCTCAGGAGCTTCCAAAATCCTACCAACTCAATCAAATCAAATCTAGATCAAATCTTCAAGATTCTAAGGAAACAATTCGAAACAATTCCTAGAATCAAGGAGATTTAATGATACATGCCTAAAACAACTTAACTGAAAAGGAAACTAATCTTCTAGAGTTTAGGAGAAACATCCTAAATCTAGAAGATATGATTTATTCAATCACTCCCCACAAGGAAATCAATCTCTGAAGATATCTCCATAATGCACTTGATCTAGCCGCCATCTGCCGCCCTACACGGTGGCACCGCCGCCATTCTCCTCCATGGGTGGTGATGCTCTTCCGACTCCCCAGGCCATGCTCGTTACATGCTCGGTCACCGCTAAGACTGGTGGTGCTCCGTTGCCAAGGTGGCTGCTGTGGGTAGCCACTCTTGATCATCTGCTATTGGTTGGCTAGGCTGGTGGCCAAAGTCTTGCTGTGGCACTTTGTCAAGGCAAGTCTGGGTGCTGGCCCTGGGCTTGCCATGGCATGGCTGTGGTGCTTCGGCCGCGCGCTATGGGCATGTCATGTGCTTCGGCCGTGCGCTGTGGGCATGTCAGGGGCGCCCATAAGTGTCACTGGGGCCGCATCTCGCAACTTATCCTCCCCGTCGTGGCCATGTAGGCCATGGTCTTCGCTTGGGATCCTTTCATTCCCCTTCCATTAAGTGTACCCTTGTCCTCAAGGGTAAATTGTGGGAACCTTAAGGCTATGTCATCATAATCCTCCCAGGTTGCTTCCTCTCTAGGTAGCCCTCTCCATTGCACCAATACTCTCCAGATCTTCCTTCTAATCCTCCCACGTGGCACCATTTTGTATTCAAGAATCGTTGCGGGCTGTAGTAGCATTCTACCTTCCTCATCGAAGGAAGGCAATTCCTCTACAATCAAGCTAGGATCCCCAACTCGTCTCTTGAGGAGAGACACATGAAACACTGGATGAAGTCTTGAGGTTGGTGGTAATTCCAGCCGATACGCAACTTCTCCGACACGGGCAGCCACTTTAAATGGCCATAGTACCTTTTCTCTAGCTTGTAGCTTGCCTTTCTCTTCATTGTCTTTTGGCCATAGGGTTGAAGCTTCAAGTACACAAAGTCCCCGGGCTCAAACCCTTCTAGCCTTCTCCTTTTATCATAATATTTCTTCATGCTCGATTGGGCCTTCTTAAGCTCCCTCTTTGCCTTGGCTAGTATCTCGTCTCTAGTGATCAAGGCTTCCTCCACTTCCGCATTCTTAGCCGTACCCCTCTCATAAGCCACAAGGTAGGAGGCTTCCTTCCATACACCACTTCAAATGGGCTAAGTGTGATGGAAGAGTGGTATGTTGTATTATACCAATATTTCGCCCATGACATGTAGTCCATCCACCTTGCTTGCTCATCATGGCAATAGCATCTCAAGTATTGTTCCAATGTACGGTTGACCACCTCTGTTTGGCCATCGGTCTGCGGATGGTATGAAGAACTTGTCTTCATTTTGCTCCCTTGCAGTGCAAACACTTCCTTCCAAAAGGAGCTCATGAACACCCGATCCCGGTCCGTAACAATGGTTCTAGGGAAACCATGGAGCTTCACCACGTTGTCCACAAAGGCCTTAGCCACACTCTTCATTGTAAATGGATGCTTAAGGGGTATGAAGTGAGCATACTTACTTAAGCGATCCACGACCACCAAGATCACTTCGTACCCTTGACTTGTGGGCAAGCCCTCCACAAAATCCATGGACAAGTCTTCCCATATAGCTTCCGGTATGGGTAAGGGCTGCAAGAGACCCGTAGGGGCCTTCGTATCATGTTTGGCCTTTTGACACACGTCACATTCCGCCACCCACTTCTTCACACTTCTCTTTAGGCCCTCCCAATAGAAGAAATGCTTGATCCTCATATAGGTCCTAAGCCATCCCGAATGACCACCTTCTTTGCTATGGTGGAAGTGAGTGAGAATCTCCTTCCTCAGGTTTGGTACGTCGGGCACATAGACATAGGACTTGTAGTAGATAAGCCCATCACGCCATTTGAATCCGGTCACCCCATTACATGGACTCTCAAGCTTCTCTATGATCTCTTGAGACCTTGCATCCAACTCCACGGCCTCTCTAAGCTTGTCCCATATCCTCCATTCAGCTCCACTCAAGGCCATATGTTCAGCCTCATCTTCATACAAAGTCCACATCATTGGACTTCCCTCCTTCCTTGACAACGCATCAGCCACCTTATTCTCCTTGCCGGGCTGATATATAATGTCATACTCGAATCCAGAAGCTTCACAAGAAACTTCTGTTGCTCTGGCATCACGATCTTTTGTTCTAGCAAGTGTCTTAATGCTTGTTGATCGGTCACTATAGTGAACTTTCTTCCCAAGAGGTAAGGTATCCACACCTTCACCGCATGCACAACCGCCAACATTTCTCTTGCATAAGTGCTCCATGCTTTCTTCATTGGCCCTAAGGCCTTGGAGATATAAGCTATGGGCCTCCTTTCTTGAGCTAGTACGCCCCAATCCCTTCTCCACTTGCATCAGTATATACTTCAAATGGTTTCTTGAAGTCGGGCAAGGCCAAGACGGGTGTCTTGGTCATGGCTCTCTTCAAGTTCTCAAAAGCTCTCCTTCCATCTTCGGTCCACTCGAAGCCCTCCTTTTTTAGCATGGAGGTAAGTGGCTTGGCTATCAATCCATAGCCTTGCACGAACCTTCGATAGTAGCCCGTCAAACCAAGGAATCCTCATAGAGCCGACACATCCTTGGGTAAGGGCCAATCCACCATAGCTTCCACCTTCCGCTGGTCCACTTTTACTCCTTGGCCCGATATGATGTGGCCAAGGTACTCCAGCTCTTCTTGCATAAAGGCGCATTTGGAAGCCTTGATGAAGAAGTGGTGCTCCTTCAAGATCATCAATACTCGCTCCAATTGCTCCAAGTGTTCCTCCACATTCTTCGAGTACACCAAGATGTCATCGAAGAATACTAATATAAACTTCCTCAAGAATGGCTTAAATATGGCATTCATAGCCACTTGGAAAGTTGAGGGGGCATTGCACAGCCCAAAAGGCATCACTAGGTACTCATAGTGGCCGGAATGAGTCCTAAATGCCATCTTATGGGTATCTTCCTCTTTCATCCAGATTTGATGGTATCCGGCCCTTAAATCCAGCTTGGTGAACACATGAGCCCCATGCAACTCATCAAGCATCTCGTCCACTGTTGGTATGGAAAATCTATCCCTCACTATTGCCTCATTCAATGCTCGGTAGTCGGTGCAAAAACGCCAACTTCCATCCTTCTTCCTCACAAGCAACACCGGTGATGAAAAGGGACTAGTGCTTGGTCGAATCAAGCCACTAGCCAACATCTCCTCCAGTTGTCTTTCGATCTCACCCTTTTGAAAGTGAGCATACCGGTATGGTGGCACATTCATCGGTTTGCTCGCATCTTTCAGCACAATGCGATGATCAAATTCCCTACTTGGTGGTAATGAATAGGTACCTCCAATACTTCCTTGTGTCTTTCTAAAACTGTCTTCACACCTTGGGGCAGCTCCTCATTTCCATCACTATGCTTCTCTTCTTGCCCTTCATCTCCTCGGTTTTGGCCCATCACTATGGCGAAGCAATGAGCCCCACCCTTGCATAGTTTCTCAAACATATTGGCCTCGCAAGGCCTTGGCTCTTTTGATGCTAGAGCTGTCCACATCCTCTTCTTCCCTCCAAGCTTGAACTCCATAGTCATCTTCTCATAGTCGGTGACGACCTTGCCAATGCCTCTTAGCCATGCATTGCCCAAGACAATATCTAGCCCCACCAATGAGAGTACGTGAAGATCAGCCACTATACGGACGCCTTGGACATTCATCTTCACGGTTCGCACTACCATCTCGCACCTTAGCTTTTCCCCATTTGCCACCTTCACATCGAATGGCTCTACTTCTTCCCCATGCAATCCCACCTTAGAAAGGACACGGAATTGATGAAGTTGTGGGTAGACCCACTATCCACCAATAATGTCATTTCATGCTTGCCAACCCAAGCCATAAGTCGTATGGTTGAGGGCTTTTGTACGCCGGACATGGCATTGAGGCTCAACTCGGCTTCCTCACTTTCCTCATCGCTAGAGGACTCCTCATGCCCGTGCTCTTCCTCACTTGTCTCCCCCAATTGCTCCTCCTCTATCCGATCATACACATGACCTTGGCTTTCTTGCATTGGTGATCACGGCTCCACTTTTCACCACATTTGAAGCATAAGCCCTTCTTTATGTACTCATCAAGCTCCTCACGACTAAGCTTCTTGACTTCCTTCCCTTTGCTCCTTGAATCTCCCGTAGTCCCCTCCTTTCCTTTCCAAGACCCCGTGGAATACAAGGGTTTATAAACCTTGTTAGCCACTTAGTCCTTGACGTGTCTTTTCTCGAAGTGATGACTTTCTTCAAGGATTTCAGCCATCCTCATTGCTTCTTGCAGCCTAGTGGGCTGCTTCAACTTGAGCTCCTTGGCAATCCATGGTTTTAGACCATCCACGAAAGTGCCGATAAGTGCCTCCTTAGACCAGCCCCTCACCAAGGTTTGGAGTTGTCGAAATTCCTCCACATACGCATGCACCTTGCCATCTTGCTTGAGCTTAGCTAGCTGGCCATGATGGTTGATAATGGGCGAAGGCCCAAATTGCATAAGCAGCTCCCTCTCGAATGCCGTCCACCCGAGCCTTCTTCTTTCCTTCTCATATTGGGCCCGTATCCATCTCCACCATTTGCTTGCCTTCCCATCAAGGAAGAAACATGCTGTGGCCACTCTCTCTGTTCTTGGTACTTCATATATATGAAAATAGTGGTCCGCCTTATCGAGCCACTCATGAGGGTCACCACCATTGAACTTAGGAAAGTCAATTTTTGGTCTCCTTGGTCCTCGGTTGTTAAATCGATTTCCATCATCATTTTCATAGTCACCTCCATGGTAATGTGGCCTTCTAGGTCTCGGTGGTTAAACTAATTTCCTTCATCTTCATCATGATAGTGGTGGTCTCTTCTCGGTCTCTCATGTCTTCTAGCATCTTCATGGATCCGGCCATAGGGCATTTCTTTCCCATACCGACTCCCACCGAATCTTTCCTCCATCCTTGCATGGTTATCAACATCACGGTCAGACTCCTCCTCTCGCAGCCACCTTTTCACTACCTCGTGCTCATTCTCCACATGCCCGCCCAATCTAAGAGGTTGCCTTGGTCTAGGCTCTCCCCTTGTGGACTTAGAAATGTGAGTTTCCCTCGCATCAACGAGTTGCTCCTCTTCCACCCTTGGGGTTTGTCCGCGGTTGGCCCCATTCGCTCCTCCTCAAGTCTTGCCAATATTGCTTGCAAGTCTCGTCTCATGCCTTCCACCGCCTTCATGTTCTCCTCCGTAGCATTAGTGATGGAAGTGATGGCTCCTTGCATGTGAGTCATGTTTGTGGTAGTCTCCATCTGCTCCTTCATCGAAAGAGTGGATGACTCCAAAGCTTCAAAGCGGTCTCAGTTGGATGGAAAAGTACTTGATCCGGCCTCCATTGGAATATGGGCTGCAACAATAAGTCCAACCTTGGGTTCTCTCAAAATGAAGATCAAACCCCCTCCACGAAGAACTTTGCACGGACAACTTCCGACCTTGGGTTCTCTCCAGAAGAAGATCGAACCCCCACCTCAAATAATAACTCCAACAAGAACAAACAACTTCTAACTATAACAATCTCAACGAAGAGAATCAAAGTAAGGTTTGCTCGTGATTACCCCGCTTGAAGCATAGAGATCTTCAAGCAACTCATCTCAATGAAAGCACCAATTTGTTAGGGTCCCCGGTCAAGAACTCCAAAACATTCACCAACTCCTCCGCGCGATCTGCTCCAACACCACAATCGATCCTCCCGAACCATTTCCAGTAACACACGAGTGTGGTAATTAGGATCTAACACACAAGAAATGAAGAATGCCTCACTGTTATTACGAAGAATGTGGTCTCAGGATTATTAGTCCTTCGAACCACCAGAACACAAGAACACTCATACAAGGGTTATTAGCCCAAGCATGCCCAAACTTAAGAGGTTATCAGCCCCCAAGTTTACTGGCATAAATGTGTCTATGCCTGGCCAACATTCATAAGCTCTCTAAGCTTACAAAACACACCTCCCCCCCTATTGCTCCTGAGGAGTGCTTATATAGGCATCCTCAGGAGCTTCCAAAATCCTACCAACCCAATCAAATTAAATCTAGATCAAATCTTCAAGATTCTAAGGAAACAATTCGAAACAATTCCTAGAATCAAGGAGATTTGACGATACATGCCTAAAACAACTTAACTAAAAAGGAAACTAATCTTCTAGAGTTTAGGAGAAACATCCTAAATCTAGAAGATATGATTTATTCAATCGCTCGCCACAAGGAAATCAATCTCTGAAGATATCTCCATAATGCACTTGATCTCGCCGCTGTCTGCCGCCCTACACGGTGGCGCCGCTGCCATTCTTCTTCATGGGTGGTGATGCTCCTCCGACTCCCCAGGCCATGCTCATTACATCTCGCTCGGTCACCGCTAAGACTGGTGGTGCTCCGTCGCCGGAGGTGGCTGCTGTGGGTAGCCACTCTTGATCATCTACTTCTGGTTGACTAGACTGGTGGCCAAAGTCTTGCTGTGGCACTTTGTCAAGGCAAGTCTGGGTGCTGGCCCTGGGCTTGCCATGGCATGGCTGTGGTGCTTTGGCCGCGCGTGCTATGGGCATGTCATGTGCTTCGGCCGTGCGCGCTGTGGGCATGTCAGGGGCGCCCATAAGTGTCACTGGGGCCGCATCTCGTAACTTATCCTCCCCGTCGTGGCTGTGTAGGCCATGGTCTTCGCTTGGGATCCTTTCAGGTGGCCTGGCCACGGTGGCTAGGCCACCGTTAAAAAAAATGGTTGGGGTGGGGCTTTTCCCCCACCCCTGAGGCGCCGGCCACGGCGGCGGCTGTGGCCGTCGTCTCAGGCCTCGACCGTGGCCGTGGCCGGAGACGACGGCCACGGCCGCTGCCGTGGCCGGCGGTGGCCTGGCCACGATGGCCAGGCCACTGTTAAAAAAAAAGTAACATCATATTAAATGATTTAGATTATTAATGATCATCATTATTTAATTTAAAAAAATATTATTATCCAACAACTCGATTTCTTAAATTAAAAGCAAGCCTAACACTAGAATTGTTACTCATGATACAATTAGGGTTTCATTTAGGCTAGATCACGTAATTTAATTCTGGTTCCACTCTAATAGGATATTAATCATAATTTTTATATTATAATCACAGTCAAGATTTTATTATTAGGAGTTGTGCCTTTCATTTTCATGACTGTTTCTCACATGTGGCTTTAGAGAATTGGCAGGATACATCATGTTGGTTCAATAAGCTGCCAAGCCTATTTCACGATACGACATCAGATGTTGAACCAACATTTCACGAGACAAATGACACCGATTAAACATAGAGGTTTTTTTTAAATTTAACTTTATTTATAAGTGTTAAATTTTTACATAGTCAATCATTTATCGTAATTTAATTGCATGAATCTTTAGTATTTTCAGTATGACGGGCAGAGGTAGATCTACCGACGACATATGGAGTGAGCAGGGATGTAGCCCTGCTGCATCAGATCACATGAGCTTTGGAGATGGAGAGTTTGGATCTCCATACATCGCACAGCCTTCGATCTCTCCAACAGTCGACGGTGATTCTGCATTGGTATTACCATCCAGCCGATCGGCACATACCTCCCGAGAGTTCTTCAACCATCGGCCGCACCGTACTTTGACTGGATGCTCATGGGATATAAGTATATACTAATTAAAAATATATGTTTATGTTTTTAAGTCAATTACTTATAAACATGCATTTTTTTAACAGATTTATGGAGCAGCATCATGTATCGAGCCACATCAGCTCCGTATTTCAGAGGCGTGCAGATCCCAGTGGCTACGATTGGCGCCACGTATCTGTAGCCATGAGGGAGTTTTATTTTTCTGAGTTTCAGGTAAACTTATTAATATAATTTATCACTGATATAAAATTTCTTAATCTTAATAAATTCTGAAACTAACTATTTATTTTAATGCAAAAAAAGTTTACGTGGGACCCTGCCAGCCATGATGCCATTAGGGCAGCATGAGAGGCTCTTACGGGACGCCGATACTTTGACATGCTTCATCGTTGAAGGTCATCGGGTCACCGTCCTGTGTATGTGCCAGAGGATATTTGGCACGAGTGGCAGCAGGCCTGGCAGTCCGATGGCTGGCGCAGGAGGTCCGCATCAGCCAGCACAAACCGCCGATCCGAGAGGGGCGGTCCTAGCACGGGTCTCTCCCGCCACACTTCGGGCTCCATTTCGATTCAGGAGCACAAACGCCGTATGGTAAGAAAACATAAATAATTTAATTACTAATTTAGTTATTTACAAATATTTGCATTAATATCAATTTTTTTATTGTTATAGTCTGAGCAGAAGGGCGGAGATCCTGGTGAGTTTCGTCTATTTAGGGTGACACACACCAGGAGGGATGGTTCCTGGGTCGATACGCAATCACGGGAGGTTGCGGTAAGAAATTAGCTTTATATAGTATCTATTTAATTTCTAAAATTTTATTTAGAGAAATTTATTAATTCATTTATTATTGATTTTATAATTCAAAGACATGAGTCAAGAAGCTTCGCTCCCAGGCATCATAGGTCGACTCCACTGATGGGGAGATGTCCGTCGAACTCTCAGCAGAGGAGAGTCGACGTGTGTTTTTGAAGGCTGTTGGTGCCCAGCCGTGAGACCGCAGGGTCTATGGTCTGGGCACTAGAGCTTCTGCATATTTTCCCCATCATGCCTCCAGCTCGCGATATTCTGGTGATATTCCTGCCGAGCGTTTAGACGACATTCGAGATCTATTACGGAGAAGGTTCGGCAGGACGTTCGGCAAGAGTTTGAGCAGTGTATGCGAGGCCATCAGCAGGAGCTTACAGACATGCAAGATCAGATGTGTCAGTTGCAGGATATGGTTAGCCGCATGTCGCAGGGTTTCCAGCCTCCACGTGATCGCGCGGATTCTTGATGTATTTTTTTTTACTTTTTATATTTTGTACATGAAAACTTCAAAATTTTAATATATTAATTATTTTTAGAAATTGAATGATTATTGTTTGGATCAATATGAGTGAAGAATGTTTCGATCAATATTTAAATATAACAAAATTGTATTAACCGTTTTAATTTTTAATATTTTATTTTTTTTAAAAAAAATTAATTAGCGACGCATTAGTGACTAAAGTTGTATCGCTAATATTTTTAAAATATTATTATTAAATATGATGCAATGACCCGGCGTCGCAATATTTTAAAAAAATTTAATTAGCGACGCATTAGTGACTGAAATTGCATCACTAATATATCTAAAATATATTATTATTAAATATTGTAAAGCAATTTAAGTCGCTAATGCATCGCTAATTAATTTTTTTTAAAAAATAAATTAATTAATTAGCGACTCAATTGCGATGAGGTTTTTCATCGCAATATTTTTAAAAATTATTTTTAAAATTAGCGACGCATGTATGTTGCGTCGCAATATTGCGATGCATTTAATTACGTCGCAGAGAGTCGCTATTAAGCAACTCTCTGCGATAAATTGAGATTGCGGTGACCATTGTAGCGACGCCGCAATTGCATCGCTAATGCATCGCTATAGAGTATTTAGCGACGCATTTGGGCATCTCTATATTTAAATTTTCTTATAGTGCAGTACGATCATTTCCAAATCCTTTCTGAAAATCTCCTTAGAAGTAGTCAAAATATTTAATTTTGTTTAAATGTCAAAATATTTATAAAAATTTTATTTTAATATTTATTTTATTTTATATGTAAATATTATTTTCAATAATTTATAATTTTATTCTACTTTATTTATTTTATATATTCATTAAATATTTATTAAATGGATATTTATTTTATTTAAAGTATTACTATTTTATTATTAATACTTCATAAGTATTAATAATAATAAAAATTATCATTGCATAAATATGATTTATTTATTTATTGATGGATAAATATTACATAAATAAAATAATATTTATGAAAAATAATATTTTTTATTATTAATAATATTAATTACTAATATAAATATTAAAATTTAAGTAATTAAATTAAATATTTAATTTATCATTTATGTAATTAAATTTTATTTATGCATTTATAATATTATATTTTATAATTATTTTTGATTATTTATATATTTATAAAAATATTTTTATAAAAAAATAATTCAATTAATAAAAATATAAATTTAATTAAAAACATTTCTAATATTTCTAAATATTTCATTTTATAAAAATTTTAAAATAAATGCTATAAATATAATACTATTAATATGTAAAATAATATAATAGATATTTAATACTAACACAAATAATAATAATAATAAATAAGTATTAACATATTATTGAGTATTATGAAAATAAATTAAATATTTATTACATAAAATTTTAATATTTACATAGAAAATATTAAAATATTTACAAAAAGTTATAAATTTGTATAGATGTTATAAAATAATATTTATAGAAAATCTTTACAATCCTCATATAAAATTTTATTTTTAAGAACAACTATCCAAACATAAATTTGTAAATTTTTGAAATTCTAACATGCTGCATTTTGAAATTCTAGAAATTTCTAAAATAACTCATCCAAACATAGCCTCATACTTTTTTTGGATGGAGAGAAAAGTGGGATGAAAGAAAATGAGAGGGAGAGAAAATGGAAAGGAAAGAAAAGTGGAGAGAAAATATTTTCTCCTTCTATTTGGATGAGTGGAAGAAAAAAGAGAGAAAGAAAAGTTAATAATTTACAATGATATTAATGCCCTTATTATAAATGATTAAAAAATGCATCAATTTTTTTTGAAGGATCAATATCAGAATGAAAAAAAATAAAAGATCACTTTTGAGTTTTCTTCTGAAATCTCTCCGATTTCGAAGAAAAAACTTTTACGTGGGATCCACCACTTTTTTCTTCTATTTTTCTCTCTAGTTTTCTTTCCTCCCTACTTTTTTCTCCATCCAAACAAGAAAAATTTTATTTTCTCTCCTATTTTTCTCTCTAGTTTTCTTTCCTCCCTACTTTTCTCTCTATCCAAATAGAGGATTAAAGTAAAGATAATTTCTTTCGATTAAATAGAATGGATTAAACAACTTATATCTATTATGATTGCAATGACAATGAACATCTAAGTTAAGATGCGAAGGTGCAGTAACTCACAACATTTTTCACCAATCCATTTTTTTGTTCGATTAACTCTTGGCAAGGATTTTTTATTTAATAAATATATATAAATGAATTCTAATAGAACACGAATACTTGATGGTAAAAGGGATACTACTTGCTCAAATGAATTGTGATAGAGCCAAATTACGCTAGCAACCAATTGACATCCAGCCAAGAAATATGTGGCCATTAGTCCAAATCATCGACACCTATTGTAACAAAAGTAGTGTCAAAGGACATGATCAATAAAGTTATTGGCCATTCTACCTAGCAAAGTTACAAACCACACGAGCACGATAACACTAGAGACATACACTCCTATGGTAAGGGACATGGCCCATGGCAGCTAGAGATTTCCCTCTATTAACTAGCTCCATCATGATAAGACACATGACTGCGATATAAGTAGCCCCAACATTTGGTCCCGAACCTACCTATAGAAGGAAGCTCCATCTAAAGACAAAAGGATGTTTTCTTTCCTTCCGTCACTCTCTCCTCTACTCCACTAACAGTAAGCACAAAATCCCTTACTCCCTCTATGTTTTGCCATCATTAGAGCAACTACAAGTAGGGATCGCAACAACCCAGGGATGGCCCGGGGCAGCCTCTACCGATCCCTATATCCGTTATAAAAAATGTCCCTGTTCCCCGCCCTATTAAGCTATTATAGTTAACGGAACGAGAACGAGGATATCCAGCTGGGTAAACGGGTACCCACTGGATACCCGTTTGACCATTTACATAAAAAAATAAAATTATTTTATTAAATTTATAATTTATTAAAAAATTTAAAAATACTAATAGAAAAATCTGATGGAGCTTTTTGAATTAACTTCTAACAACTGCCCATTATCTCTTTGAATTAAGTCTCCCTCAATCCGACTTGCCGAGTTTATTGAAAGTTGAAACATTTGATGGAGCTTGAAATCCAATATAAGAGTGTTAGCATTGTTATAAAAGAAAGAAAAACATGCTAAAGTTTTCAAATGATATTTAAAAAAAGAAAAAAATACTCTTTCTGGGATAAGGAAGAAGAGAACGAAAAGTGAGAAAGAAAACAACTAACAAAGGAGAAAATCCAAAAATGAAGATTTTCAACACAATAATCGTAAAAAAAGAATACATTCAAATTTTAAAGAAAGCCGATAGCAAGCCAAGGATATTATTAAAAGTATTTTAAGAAACAAAAATAAGAAGATATATTTCTTTAAAAATAAAGGAAAGAGATGAGCGTACCAATGAAAGAAAAAGGTGTTGGCTAGGAAGAGCATTGGTGGGGCAGCAATTGGTGAAGATAGACGATGGAGCTAGTCTGGCTTTGATATTCAGAACTTCAGATCAGCTACATGAAAGAAGGAAGAGCAAGAGACAGAAAGATTCGTGTTGACCCAATTATTGATTTTGATGATTAACAAAAGCCATTGGTATATTCATTATGTTTCTGACAAATTTGAGAAGTGTTTCAGGCATTAAGAATGTTTAATTATTCAAATGTCACACAAAATCAGTTTAGAATTAAGTTTCAAAAAGAAATTATTTAAGTTCAGATCTTGGAGTCGACACCTACGGTGTCCGGAGCCGACACCAGAGAGTATCAGAACATTTCTAAGTTTTCGGCATGGTTTGGAGTCGACACCTGAAACTCTGGAGCCGACTCTAACTTGAGATACAGAGAAGTGCTTTCTGCATCAGTTTTTGGAGCCAACACCTTGAGTTCGGGAGCCAACACCTGGAGTTCGGGAGCCGACACCTGGGATTTCTGGAGCCGACTCTAACCTGAGAACAGAGAGCGTATTTTTTGGACATCATCAGAGTCGACACCCTCAGTTTCGAAAGCCGACACCTAAATGCGGCGAGCCAACACATTACTTTTTCGGAGCCGACTCCCCAACTAACTTTTTATTTACTATTTTTAGAAACCCGAGTTGGAGCCAACACCTGCAAAGTTGGAGCCGACTCCAACCTGTCAGGAACGAATTTTTAAATATCAGAATGGACTCCAACGGTAATATTTTTTTACCTAATCTCTAACGGCTATTTTTCTTTGTGTGTAGAAGCAATCCAAGTACTCTGTAACAGCTATTTTTCTCACCTAATCATGGATTAAGAGATATATAAAAGGGGGCAACCATCCGTTTGAAAGCGTGACTAAAAAAATCAAAAAATTCAAGTGAAAAAGAGAGATATTTTCAAATAAAAATCTCAGAGTGCACGCCCATTATCTGAAGAGAGATTCAAAAGAAATCCAAAGCTTTCAAAGATCATTTTCGAAGGATTCACAAAGAAAGAAAGAAGAAGCTCAAAGCCCCTCTTTTTCTCAACTTCTCTACAACAACCTTCTATGAAGAATCAGAGCTGGAGCTTGATTCAACCATTCAAGAGAGAAGAGAAAAAGAAGAAAAGAAGAAAAGCTTGCATTCAAATTGCTTCAAACAGGCCTTTCTACCCTTGTCTATATAAATTGAATATTTGATCATTTGAGGAGCTGATTTGTATTGTAAACTTTATTTTCAAATTATTGTTTGCTAATTCAATAAGGAGATTGAATTAGTGGAGGTAATATACCTCGGGACAAGCTAAGGTTAGCTTGTGGTTTGGGTTTTGTGCTGGTGAGCCCAGAAAAATCGGTTGGGTTCGTTGTGATCCCGGGAAAACAACAAGTTTGAGTTGTGAGCTTGTAAAACAACTCGGCTGTAATCTGGGAGATTATAGTGTGGACCCAAGTGAATCTTGGGAGTGGACGTAGGTGTTGGCACCGAACCACTATAAAATCTTTGTGTTTGCCGTGCATTTCTCTCTCTCTCTATCTCTCTTATTTGTGCATTGCTTTAAGTTAATTCTTCACTTGCACATCTTGATAATAAAATTTTTAAAAGTTAAATTTTTAAGAACCCAATTCACCCCCCCCCTCTTGGGTTGCCATCTGGGCCAACAATTGGTATCAGAGCAAGTGCTCATTTAGAATTTGATCTCACGATCAAGGGCTAAAGATCCTTATGGCAACACAAAGTGGTTCATGTTTTGCTGAAGGTCATTCTACGAATAGACCTCCTTTATTTAATGGAACCAACTATTCATATTGGAAAGCTAGAATGAGAATTTTCATTCAAGCTTTGACTATGAATTATGGGGAGTAATAATGAATGGACCTAGTACACCCACACACGTAGTAGATGGCACTATTGTTCCTAAGCCCGAAAGGGATTGGAATGATAATGATAGGAAATGGCACAATTAAATGCTAAAGCCATTAACATTTTGTATTGTTCCTTAGATCTAATGAATTCAACCGAATCTCAACATGTAATTTCGCAAAAGAAATTTGGGATAGGTTGGAAATAACACATGAAGGAACAATCAAGTAAAAGAATCAAAGATAAATATTTTGGTTCATAAATATGAATTATTTACCATGGAACAAAATGAAACCATCACATGCATGTTCACTAGATTCACTGATATTGTGAATGGTTTGAAAAGTCTTGGAAAAGTATATACTAACTCTGAGCTTGTTCGCAAAATTCTTAGGTCACTTCCAAGGACTTGGGAAGCCAAGGTGACAGCCATACAAGAAGCCAAAGATCTGAACATCCTACCATTGGAAGAGCTTCTTGGTTCGCTAATGACTCATGAGCTCAAGTTAAACAACATGTCAATGAGGATGAGTCAAGAAAGAAGAGACCATCGCCCTCAAGGCTGCAAAATTGAAGAAAGCAGCAGCGATGATGAAGAAGATGATGATGAGACAGCCCTCCTTGCAAGAAATTCAAGAAATTTATGCAAAGAAGGAGGCCCTTCCACAAGAAGAGGTTGATCAAAAATGGAAGGAGAAAGGAAAAAGAGAAGGAAAAGAAAAAGAAAAGAGCCCTTAGTATGTTATGAATGTAAAAAGCCAGGGCATTTTAGATATGACTGTCCCTACTTAAGAAGGCCTATAAGAAAGAAGAAGGCCACATGGCAACTTGGACTGACAGTGAAGAGTCTTCTTCCGAAGAAGAAGAACAAAAAGAAGTTGCAAATGTTTGCTTTATGGACAAACGACAATGAGGTAAGTACCGAAACCCGATGATGAATTTACTTTTGATGAAATGTTTGAAGCATTTAATGAATTGATGATTGATTTCAAGGCTTTGAAAAAGAAACACAAATCTTTGAAAACTGAAAACTTAAATTTAATTAAAGAGAAAAATGAATTAAATCTTGTAGTTAAAGATTTAAAAGATAAAAAGGAAGGATTTTTCATAAAATTTGAAAAAAAAATCAATTCTCTAATGAAAATGATTTTCTAAAGAAAGATGTTAAAAAGTATAAAGACATTGTTGAGAAATTTACTAAGCTCAACTAAACTAAATATGATTTTAAGTAGTCAAAAAGCAGTTTTTGACAAAGCAGGTTTAGGGTATAACACATAGAAAACAAAAATCATTGAAAAATATTTTTGTAAAAGCTAACCAAAGTAATATTACTTTTTTAATGTAATCAAAAAGGACATAAATCTTTTGAGTGCAAAACAATAAGTAATAATGAAAATTAAACACTAAAGGAAAGAAAATTTGGGTTCCGAAAGGAACAATTTTTATTGCTACTAACCATGAAGGACCCAAGAAAGCTTGGGTACCTAAACATAAGTTTAAATTATGTTGCAGGAATGTCTTGTAGCCAAAAGATCAAAAGAAAGTGGTACCTTGATAGTGGCTGCTCAAGACATATGACGGGTGACAAAGATGAATTCATCACCCTGGAAGAAAGAAAGGTGGAGTTGTTACGTTTGGCGATAATGGTAAAGGTCAAATTATGGGCCTTGGTAAAGTTCGTATAACTCCATCTACATTTATTGATAATGTACTTTATGTTGATGGTTTGAAGCATAATTAATTAGTATAAGCCAATTATGTGATAAAACTTTAATGTTTCATTTAAATCTTCAATATGCACTGTAACTAATTCTATTGATAATAGCATTGTATTTACTGGTTATAGACATGGCAATGTTTACTTGGTTGATCTAGAAAAATTATCTTGAGTGATCATTGCTTGATTGCTGACAATGCTAATATAAATGAAATTAGTTGGTTGTGGCATCGTAGATTAGGTCATGCAAGCACACACCTTATTTCAAAATTAATTAAAATGGATTTAGTTAAAGGCTTACCTAAACTAGATTTTGAAAACAACAAAATATGTGATGCATGTCAATTTGGAAAACAAACTAGAAGTTCTTTCAAATCTAAAAATGTTGTTTCAACTTCTAGGCCATTAGAGCTACTTCACATGGACCTTTTTGGACCAACTAGAACCACAAGTCTAGGAGGAAAGAAATATGGTCTAGTGATTGTAGATGATTATTCTAGATATACTTGGGTACTGTTTTTAGCTCACAAAGATGAGACTTTCTCGATATTCCTGAAATTCTTCAAGAAAGTCACAAATGAGAAAAACACTACCATAGTATCTCTAAGAAGTGATCATGGAACTGAATTTGAAAATCATTATTTGAAAATTTTTGCACTGAAAATGGTATTAATCATAATTTTTCAGCCCCTAGGACTCCACAGCAAAATGGTGTAGTTGAAAGGAAAAATAGGACTCTAGAAGACATGGCCCGTACCATGCTATGTGAAAGTAACTACCAAAGTACTTTTGGGCGGAAGCTATTAACACAGCATGCTACATCTTAAATCGAGCCCTAATAAGACCAATCTTAAAGAAAACACCTTATGAATTATGGAATGAAAGAAAACCCAATATAAAATACTTTCATGCATTTGGATGTAAATGTTTTATTCATAATAATGGTAAAAACAATTTAGGAAATTTGATGCTAAATCTGATGAAGGAATATTCTTAGGATATTCAACAACTAGTAAAGCTTATAGAGTATTTAACAAGAAACCTTAGTAGTTGAAGAATCCATTCATATAGTTTTCGATGAGTCTTTAGCATCTAGTTCTGAAAAGATTGATGATGAGGAAGATACAAACATAATTGAGAAAAGATCTTGAAAAATTAAATATGAATGTATCTTCAGATCATGAACAAGAAGCTAAAGATGATGATTTCACTAAGGGATGATATTAATACTAATCATAATGATGTAGATCTTCCTAAAGATTGGAGATATGCCTATAGTCATCCAAGGAATTGATTATAGGTGATCCATCTCAAGGAATAAGAACTAGATCATCATGAGAAATATAGTAATCATCTTGCATTTGTATCACAAATTGAACCTAAAACTATTGAAGAAGCTGAAAAAGATAATAATTGGATGTTAGCAATGCAAGAGAATTAAATCAATTTACTAGAAATAATGTATGGACCTTAGTTGAAAGACCTAAAAATCATTCAGTTATAGGATCTAAATGGATATTTAGAAATAAATTCGATGAAAATGGCATAGTAATTCCTTTGTGAAGGAGTCCTTAGAACCATAATCTATTCGATAAAGAGAGGGTTTATTGAGTGGTTCTTAAAATAGTCGCGACTAAATGATATATAGTTATAGGACAATTATGTATCAAGTATAGGTCGTTATATGTCATATGGGTTGGTTGTCCTCTTTACCAAGAAGTGTAGTGACACTGGTATGACATGCAGGCGAGGTGTATGATATCTTACTAAACGTGACCAATTTGCGGAACACTCTTATGCTAAGAAGTATTTGTGAAGGAATATGGATATAAGGGTTTTGTGACCTGAGATCATCATGGTAGCTAAGCAACCTACTATACTTCGGTGTCATATTACCTGAATTTTAATCCAGTGGTAAAAGGTTTCTGGATGCAGTAAAGTACTTATGGAGCAGTGAGTGGATCAAGATGGGATTGACCCGTCAAATAGTTTGGAGTAAATGTCTCACTATGTTTCAATTTAGAAAAACCTTGGCCAGGGTAGTCCTTATGAAGAGTCACAGGACTTGTGAAGATTAAGACACTTTATGGATGATCTGATTAAGGGTTGATAGTTAAAACTTAAGTCATCTTGAGCATTGAGGGTCAAAGGGATGAATTATATGGTAACCATATGCCAGAGGTTTTTTATTGTTTCTCTGCAACCTTCGGCCTATCCGACGTCGAGTTTAGTGTTTGAACCTATGGGGTCACACATCATAAGGGATTCTACTGACTAGATGATTAAAAAATTAAATGTTAGTAAATTAATTAAAGGATTAAATTGGCTAGCTCAATTTCATTGAGCTATGAATATCTGGATTAAATTAAGTAGGATTTGGTTTGGGCTCAAATTTAAGTAAGCCTAATGTTAATATCCTTGCTCATTTAAATTTGAATTATGAATTTAAATTTTAAACTGATTTTAATTTTAAGTTTGAAGATTGAATTTTAAATTCAAAATTTTAAGTTTGAATTTAAAATGGATGTTAATGACCTCTCCCTAATTATCCCTCTGTTGGCCCAGATGGCAACCCAAGAGGGGGGGGGGTGAATTGGGTTCTTAAAAATTTAAGTCTTTTTAACTTTAGTTGAATAGTTAGCAAGATGTGCAAGTGAGAGGCTAACTTTAAACAATACACAAGCAAGTAATAAATAGAGATAGAGAGAGAGAAAAAATAGCACGGCAAACACAAGATAATTTTATAGTGGTTCGGTGCAACCAACACCTACGTCCACTCCCAAGATTCACTTGGGTCCACACTATAATCTCTTCTATTACAGCCGAGTTGTTTTCCACGCTCACAACTCAAACTTGTTGTTTTCACGGGATCACAACGAACCCAGCCGGTTTTACTTGGGTCCACTCCCAAGATTCACTTGGGTCCACACTATAATCTCTTCGATTACAGCCGAGTTGTTTTCCACGCTCACAACTCAAACTTGTTGTTTTCACGGGATCACAACGAACCCAGCCGGTTTTACTTGGGCTCACCAGCACAAAACCCTACACGTTGTTTTTCACGGGCTTACAACTAACCCAACACAAGCACTCCGGCTTGCAACGAGGAATAATACCTCCACTGATTCAATCCACTGATTGAATCAGCAAATAACCAATAAAATAGAGTTTAAATATTGAAATGCTCCCCTTGAGCAAATATACAAAAAGTATAACAAAGGGTTAGAAAAGCCTGATAAGATTGCAGATGGTTGTGGCTTTGGCTTTCTTCCTTCTCCTCTTTAACTCCTCTTGAAGTATTGAATCAGGCCTCAGCAAGATTCTGACCGTTTGAAAACTTTGGAGTTGAGATGAAGCTTTTTTCTCCTTTTGTTCTAGGTTGAAAATCTTGATTTGCTCTTTGCTTTGGGATTTCCTTTTGAACTCTTGTGGATTGATGAACTGGA